>LPNX010211603.1:8290-210037 GCA_001517045.1 Pseudotsuga menziesii | reverse complement strand
GCTCTACCACTCATATCATGCCACTTCTATAGCGGCAAGAAGGTTCCGTGACATAATAGAGTGGGTTCGTACCTAAGGATATAGTGACATGGTCATAAGTTCATGTAAAATGCAAACAGTGGTGAACCTAACCTATATGCCAGTGTAGACATTATACCTGGGATCAGTACGAACGGGTCAATCCAGAGGCTGAAACGGCGCTGAAAACGGTCTTCTACATCACAGATTATGTCAGAAACGGTCCAAAATGGTTAGAAATGGTCAAAACTATAGGAAAGGGGGTAAAAATTTTCAAATATTTGAAACTTTTTCTATAAATAGTAAAAAATAGAAATCATTTGAAACTTTTACCCATTGGAGCTCTGATTTTCAACTGCAAATTCCAGGAGATCCAGTCGGCAGAATTCACAACCGTTTCTTCCAGGTATTTACTCATGCTCTTAGCTTGCATTTCAATATAATTTTTACAAGTTTTCATGGTCAAATGAGGTTGTTAAGGCCAATTCTACAAGAGTGCTGCAGCCCACGCGGGTATCGAATCTTTTTCCGCATATAGGGCTGGCTATACGCGGAAAAGGGGCTAGAAACTGCGTACATACGCAGCTGTTTGCAAAACAGTCGCGTATGACGCCGTGCAAGTGGATTTACAAGAATCTAATGGACAATCGGTCAATTTCTCATGCAGGATGGTGCTAGAGTGGCGAAAGCACGAGCATGGTGAAGTAGAGGAAGCAGTAAGGGCTGACATAAGGGCTCAACAAGTACTACGTGCATGCGGACTCTATAAGTTTTGGTGCCTTGGTGGCTTGAGGGCCAAACCAGGACTGCTACAGATGCTGGTAGACTATTGGGATCCAGACTCAGAGTCCTTTCGGATAGACGGTATGTCCCTCACCATTGAGGTGGAGGATATATACTTTATCATAGGTCTATCTAGACGAGGGGAGATGGTGAACCTTCATTCCCGAGGTGGGCCAGGTCATGGGCTTACTATTGATGAGTACATAGCTGTGTACTGCTACCCAAATACTGAGAAGGTGGGGAGTCAAGTTCCCACCAACGCTATACAGGTGCTGGGACTAAAGGCCATACTACTGACGCTGGGCAGGATAGCAGGCTTAGCATCACTCCATCAGGCCTCTCGGCCATTGATGTTCTATGCGGTGGAGTGTATGAGACCGACCATATACGACTGGAGTACTTCACTACTGAGCAACATGAAACATCAGCTCAGCGAGTGTAAGGCAGGTAGGATACGAAA
This sequence comes from Pseudotsuga menziesii, assembly GCA_001517045.1. NCBI lineage: Eukaryota > Viridiplantae > Streptophyta > Pinopsida > Pinales > Pinaceae > Pseudotsuga > Pseudotsuga menziesii. The sequence goes on along the minus strand of LPNX010211603.1, from coordinate 208,776 downwards.
CTTCGGGTTCAACAGTATTTTGAGCATGTTTTTCTTCGAGCATGTTCCAGGATTGAGCCCTAGAGTGGATGTTCCTCTCCACGGGGTTCGAGATCCAGCCCAACGATGTTGGGAAGATGCGATGCGCAGACTGGGGGGTGGTAGGGTGGCCAACCCTTATCCAGTTGACTTTTTTCCATGGTGGCGATGACATATTTTTGCCATAGATGACTACCCCTATGCAGGGATAGATTTCCGGGTGGATCTAGACATGCCATTGCCACCAGGATCAGCATATGGAGACATAGGTAACGAATCTCGACCCTCACTCTTTTTAAAAAATTTTAAGTATTTAATTTTTTTGTGTTTTCTTGATTATATGGAATCAAAAAGACATGTTTTTGGGTGACAATACATAATGATATCTACCATTCATGTGCAGATGTGGGACCACGGCGGCCAGAGAGCTTCCCACGTCATAGACAGAGGGGAAGAGGAGATGATATCACTGGTGTGGATGCAGAGCGAACGCTCCAAAACATCCATACCAACTTCGTGCGACTGACTCACAGGGTTCCCATGGTGCAAGTTGAAGACTATCCTGAGGCCATGCAACGACAGGTGGTGGGTGTACCACGCACATGGGTGCATTTATTTCGGCGGCTAGCTACAGCCATAGTGACATATCATGATCACAACCCTCCTCCACCTCCACAGGACTAGACACCTGGGAGTGTATCTATTTTGTACTACCGTGTATATGATGGTGGCTTTCAAAGCCCCAATTTTGTATTATGACACTATGTATTACCACATTTTTGATAAAAAAGTTTTATGGTGATCGGTTTATTTATTTACATGTGTAAAAATTGTGTTTATGATTAATTTATGATGAATTAAACAAATGCCAATCTAACACGTAGTTAGCATATGAGTCAGCAACTTGATTATAATTTCTTGGAATGTGTATATATGTTATACTCTCAAATTTCCGTTCTAACAATCTCACACGTAATAATCTCCTCAATAACGTCGGATCTCTAACATGGTACAAACCATTGAGCTGTGACACTACTAACTCTGAATCAAGACATACCTCAAGAGAGAGAACACCATGCGAAATGGCATCCCGTAGAAGATCGATAACGACACTATATTCAGCAACATTGTTGGAAGATGGTCGTAGACATACACCTCCTGAAGACAGTACTTGACCCATAGGAGTATAAATCACCCAAGCAGCTGAGGCTGAGTGCTGAGTGTGACGGATTGCACCATCCACGAATCCTATGTAGGTGGAATATTCCATTGACATCTGCCACAAGAAACATAAACTAATCACAAACCCGATCACGATAAACAAGACCTAACTATGCAAAAAAGTTGTACAATAATATACAACAAGCAGCCTTGGCTAAAGATCATGCATAGTATTTTTTGAGATAGAGCCCATTTCTAGGCTCCGCCAAGGCCGTCCCTTCGTAATCCACTAACTCGTAGGCACCCTTCTCTAACACACTCTTGACCACGTAAGGACCGCGCCACATAGGATTGAACTTCCCTTCCCCCAAGGGTTCTTTTGATTGATCCCACAAAAGGACCAAGTATCCCTCACTAAACACTCTCGGACGAACAGAATTATTGTAATGGGCCTTTACGCGACGCTTATTAACCTCTAGAGTCACCAAGGCATCTCTACGCTGCTCATCGAGTTGCTCAAGGTGAACCAAACGCTACTCCAAAGGTGAAGTGTCTGGTAAGAGTTCCACGGCTAACTTCAACGAAGGAATATCGCATTCAATCGGAAATATTGACTCCACTCCATGCACAAGCTGATATGGAGAAAAACCAGTGGCTGTCTTAACCGCGGTTCGATATGCCCACAAAGCAGGGTATAACATAATATGCCAATTCGTCTTGCTTTGTGCGATGGTTTGTTGGAGAATGGACTTAAGTGATTTATTCACTGCTTCAACCTGTCCATTCACTTGAGGATAGTAAGAAGAGGAGTGCTCTTGCTTATACCCTAACTTGGACGCCAACTCTTCCATCATACGGTTCTGAAAGTGCGAGCCATGGTCAGTGACAAGCTCTCTCGGAATCCTGAACCGAGTAATGATTTGGTTGAATACAAAGTGAGCGGCTGTATCACCGTCAGATTTTACTGTAGGCATTGCCTCATCCCATTTCGTGGAGTAATCAATAGCCACTATGATATGATGGTGCCCCCCAGCCAAAGCTGGGTTGCAATCCATAAAATCGAGCCCCCATTTGGTTAAGGGACCGGCTGTGATAATAGGGTGTAACGGGGCAGGATTCAAGCGCATATTACTTGCGAACACCTGGCAAGGGTGGCACCTCTTGAACGCTTCAATACAATCCTTGAAGATCGACGGCCATAAATAACCCGCTCTCAAAATATTTTGAGCTGTAGAAAGCCCAGATAAATGACCACCACACGCCCCTCCGTGGCAATCATTAAGCACTACCTCAGCCTCATCATGAGTTAAACAATGTCGTAAAAGGGAATCTACTCGACGGTGGTACAAAGTATTGTCCACTATGAGGTAGTTCTTGGAGACGTGACGTAATCGTCGTCCTTCATCTCGTGAGAGGTGAGTAGGGGTCCTCTGCGTTTGTAGATATACTATGATATCCCCATACCATGGGTCAGCCATTGAGATTAAGAAAATGTGTTCATCAACGAACGTATCTTCACATACCAACTCCTCGGCCTCGCTTGGAAAATACGATATGAGCTCTGCAAAGATTAAATATTTCTTCTATTTTGTCGAAACAAATTCGAGATCAAACTCTTGCAGGATGACAATCCATTTATTATACTTTCCGCTAATCATCCTACGTGTGAGGACGAATTGAAACGGATTGACATGGGCCACAACTAAGGTCTAGCGAAGGAGAATATAATGTCTCAAACGCTGCACCGCATGTACGGTAGCTAAGGCAAGCTTCTCGACATGAGAATACCGAATCTCTGCATCAATAAGGTTTCGGCTCAGATAATATATGACATGCTCCTGGAGCTCCTCATCCTCTTGAACCAAAACCATACCAATCGTCTCTAAAGATGCGGCCAAATATAATAGGAAATCACGGCTATAATCCGGAGGACTAATCACCGGGGCCGATGCTAGGGCTCGCTTAATTGCATCGAAGGACTCCTGGGCTCGCTCATCCCACTCAAAGGGAGTATCCTTCTTCAGGAGATGCATGAAATCTCTAGTCAAATTGGCAAAGTTGACAACAAATATTCGTAGAACGTTTGCCATGCTTTGCAAACACTGAAGATGATGAATATTGCGTGGGGGAGACAACTGAAGTATTGCCTCAACCTTCAAAGGGTCGACTCTTATACCCTCTTTTGAAAGGATAAATCCTAACAAACGACCTGACTTCACGTAAAATATGCACTTATGAGGGTTTAATCTAACAGCATAGTGCCGGTATCTTTTGAACACCAATCTCAAGTGATAAGAATGACGCATCCTCATGCGAGAATGAACAGCGAGGTCATCCAAAAATACTTCAATACTAGACTTGAGATAGTGGAAGATCAAGGTCATCGCCCGCTGAAACGTAGCTCCGGAATTTTTAAGGCCGAAAGGCATTTTTCGATACGCAAATGTTCCCAAAGGACAAATAAATGTGGTCTTGTGTTGGTCCTCGGGTTTAATTTGGATCTGATTATACCCGGAAAAGCCGTCCATAAAGGAGAACACCTCGCTACCCGCACACTCATCCAAAATCTGATCTATAAACGGTGTGGGGAAGTTATCCTTAGAACAGGCACAATTTAAATCACAGAAATCGATGCATATACGGATCGCTCCCTGCTTCTTATCCACCGGAATGGGGTTTGAAACCCACTCCATCAAGGGAACGTGATAGATGAAACCAGCTTTCAATAGCTTCTCTATCTCTACCTTTATGGCGGGTGCTTTCCTATGATTCACTGCGCGTAAACGCTATCGAACAGGCTTAGCGTTGGGGTAAGTCTTAATCTCATGTTCGATAATCTGAGGGTCAATCCCTGGCATCTCAGAGTCGCCAATTCTGTTACGGAGAGAAATTCCTATGGCTTGGGGTACCACAACAGACATCTAGACTCCAAAAATCAATCTTTCCCAATATGCAATAGAAATAAAATGTCTAACACTAAAGGATCGAACCTCGTACCTTATTCCGGACGGTTGAAGTAGATCCCCGTTGAGCTTTCCAATATTCAGCTTGAATTGATATAATACTTCCTCAACAATAAGTAAACAATACAAGCATACTATATATCATGGTGTTAGATCTATTCTAGCATATATAATCAATAATGTAAAAGCATTTGACATATTGCAATGGATACAATATTCATTCAAATACACATTACTGGACAGGAAAAGATATTTCTATTGATATGAATCAGAGATTACAAGTGACAACCTCTGACGGCATGTCTGCGAACCGGAGAAACTGAATCCCCCACTTGGGCCTCCACCACCTCAATCCTCCATCACTCAGATAGCAAGCTCACTAGCAAAAGGAAAGCTTGGGAAGAACACAACAGTGCTCCAAGGGACAAAGGGATGCAGACTCAAGCATAAGTTCTGGCAACAATGGACTATAGTTTCGTTACTCTCAATTCTCTCTTATGCTTTCAATGTCTCAAGGGGTTCCTTATATAGCTTTTCAAAGGGATACTGAAAGGTCAAATCCATGCGATCTCAAGGAATATGGAAGGCCAAGAGTCATATGAGTCGGATCCAAGTCAAGGAAAACTCCAAAAGGATTTGGATTATGTACACATCCCGATGTACGCGACTATAGGGGTAATATCCGCGTATGGGAAGAAAAAGATGCACAAATCCAAGGAAAACAGACAGGCTGAGACTAAATTCACACCAATCAGGCTCTACCAGGCATACATGCCCCCATACCCGACACAGAAACAAGAGAGAGAGAGCAATTCAAATACATTGAATGCCAAGAAATCAACCCCCAAAGGACAATTACTAGGAACTCCCTAGCGGAGTCGCCAATTCGTCTTGCTTTGTGCGATGGTTCATTGGAGAATGGACTTAAGTGATTTATTCACTGCTTCAACCTGTCCATTCGCTTGAGGATAGTAAGAAGAGGAGTGCTCTTGCTTATACCCTAACTTGGACGCCAACTCTTCCATCATACGGTTCTGAAAGTGCGAGCCATGGTCAGTGACAAGCTCTCTCGGAATCCTGAACCGAGTAATGATTTGGTTGAATACGAAGTGAGTGGCTGTCTCACCTTCGGATTTTACTGTAGGCATTTCCTCAACCCATTTCGTGAAGTAATCAACAACCACTATTATATGATGGTGTCCCCCAGCCGAAGTTGGGTTGCAATCCATAAAATTGAGCCCCCATTTGGTGAAGGGACCGTCGGTGATAATAGGGTGTAACGGGGCAGGCTTCGAGCGCATATTACGTGCGAATACATGGCAAGGGTGGCACCTCTTGACCGCTTCAATACAATCCTTGAAGATCGACGGCCATAAATAACCCGCTCTCAAAATATTTTGAGTTGTAGAAAGCCCAGATAAATGACCACCACACGCCCCTCCATGGCAATCATTAAGCACTACCTCAGCCTCATCATGAGTTAAACAACGTCGTAAAAGGGAATCTACTCCACGGTGGTACAAATTATTTTCCACTATGAGGTAGTTCTTGGAGACGTGATGTAATCATCGTCGTTCATCTCGCGAGAGGTGAGTAGGAGTCCTTCGATGCACTTAAGCGAGCCCTAGCATCGGCCCTGGTGATTAGTCCTCTGGATTATAGCCGTGATTTCCTATTATATGTGGCCACGTCTTTAGAGACGATTGGTATGGTTTTGGTTCAAGAGGATGAGGAGCTCCAGGAGCATGTCATATATTATCTGAGCCAAAACCTTATTGACGCAGAGATTCGGTATTCTCATGTCAAGAAGCTTGCCTTAGCTACCGTACATGTGGTGCAGCATTTGAGACATTATATTCTCCTTCACCAAACCTTGGTTGTGGCCTATGTCAATCCGTTTCAATTCATCCTCACACGTAGGATGATTGGGGGAAAGTATAATAAATGGATTGTCATCCTGCAAGAGTTTGATCTCGAATTTGTTTCAGCAAAATTGAAGAAATATTTAATCTTTGCAGAGCTCATATCAGATTTTCCGAGCGAGGACGAGGAGTTGGTATGTGAAGATACGTTCGTTGATGAACACATTTTATTAATCTCAATGGATGACCCATGGTATGGGGATATCATAGTATATCTACAAACGTAGAGGACCCCTACTCACCTCTCGCGAGATGAACAACGACGATTACGTCACGTCTCCAAGAACTACCTTATAGTGGACAATAATTTGTACTGCCATGGAGTAGATTCCCTTTTACGACGTTGTTTAACTCATGATGAGGCTGAGGTAGTGCTTAATGATTGCCACAGAGGGGCGTGTGGTGGTCATTTATCTGGGCTTTCTACAGCTCAAAATATTTTGAGAGCGGGTTATTTCTGGCCGTCGATCTTCAAGGATTGTATTGAAGCGGTCAAGAGGTGCCACCCTTGCCAGGTGTTCGCACGTAATATGCGCTCGAAGCCTACCCCGTTACACCCTATTATCACCGCCAGTCCCTTCACCAAATGGGGGCTCGATTTTATGGATTGCAACCCAGCTTCAGCTGGGGGGCACCATCATATCATAGTGGCTGTTGATTACTTCACGAAATAGGCTAAGGCAATGCCTATAGTAAAATCTGACGGTGAGACAACCGCTCACTTCGTATTCAACCAAATCATTACTCGGTTCAGGATTCCGAGAGAGCTTGTCACTTACCATGGCTCGCACTTTCAGAACCGTATGATGGAAGAGTTGGCGTCCAAGTTAGGGTATAAGCAAGAGCAGTCCTCTTCTTACTATCCTCAAGCAAATGGACAGGTTGAAGCAGTGAATAAATCACTTAAGTCCATTCTCCAATGAACCATTGCATAAATCAAGACAAATTAATGGGAGGAGGTGGCTCAGATGTATCCTCTGAATGATCTCCCATGGTGTGTGAATCAATGTGTGACATAGTCCACCTGGACTGTCTAGGTCCCTCTCCCAAAGGAGGAGGATAAGTAGAAGGTGGAAGTCCTGCTAAACGACGAGAATGGCGCGGAACCACACCCAAATCCACAATGACTCAAAAAATAGCAAAGACTCTCTATTTACATCAACCCTAGGAAAACTAGCGTGCACCGAGCAATCACTAATAAAATCTAAAGCCAAATGCAATCAAACAAGGGCTGGATAAGTGAGCTCCTGAATGTGGCCGGTATGTCTCGCCTAGGAGAGGCTTGAGAGGCCCTTGTCACCACAAGAGGAGGTACGTAACCAATTATTGTGGCCCTCAGCTTCAACGCGTAAAGCGACTGTGCTGTTCGACCCCAACCTGGCCAGGACACATGCAGAATAAACTCTACAAGTACCCCCTCGATATCCTAGGTAAGGTCACTAAGGTCACCTCAATATAATCAAAGCTCAGGTGGATAGTCACAGGTGGGATTGACCGTATGGGCATGGTAGCAAAGCCCGAAACTCTCGAAAGAGCCCCCAGATACGAATACAATCCTGGCTATATCGCCGGTGCTACACAGTTATCGACCAGGGGTTATCCCAATCAACAACCGCTCACACTGCCTCGTGCTTAACTCCCTTTTGAGAGGAGGATCCTGAGAACACTGGTTATATCAAGGATTTCACACACTCCCTGGACAGACACCTAGTTGTTGTCGTTTAGTGATCTTGGAGAATTAACTTTCAATGAACTATTCCAAGATCCTAAAACCTAAGCTTGTTGGTGCACCCTAGAAAATAAAAGAGTGTAATTCATTTTAATTAGAGTTGATTTTAGTTGGCTTTATTACTCAAAAATAGGATATGGTCGTGCAACTAATGGTGTTATGACGCAACAAGAAGCAAAATGCACACCTAACAATCAATGCAAATGAATTATGTCAATGAAAACAGGGTATGCATACTACGTGTAATGCACAATTTCTTCTTCAAATGCTGAATGCAAATTTCCCTATATGAAGTCCTAACTATTACTCCAAAGAAAATCTAGATCTAGTGCAAGTACAATGCAAAGTGCAAAATGCAATGCATGATGATAAGCAAATGTTTTTGGATTTTTTGAAAATAAAGAGATACAAAAAGCAAAAGAATGATTCTACCCACCCCAGACTCTGCAAGCACACATAAACAACATTCCAGCAAAGTACTAAGGTAAAAGGACTCTAATGCACTAATCTCAAACAAAAAATCAAAGATGCATGACAAGAAATTTCCTAAAAGAAAAAAATTAGGCTAAAGAAAAACGTTTCTGGTTAGAAACAGAGGTATTAACAGACTCAGGTAGTGCCAAAGGAGACTCAGCAGCTAACAGAATTCACCCAGCAATCCACTATCTTCCACAAAAATGTAAAATACAGGGTATACACGACTGTGCGCAGTAAACCCGCGTGTATACGCGGAAATCCCAGGGGAAACCGCGTTTATACGCGACTGTAAGTGACAAACCCGTGTACAGGAAGAAAAAGATGCACAAATCCAAGGCAAATAGACAGGCTGAGACTAAATTCACACCAATCAGGCTCTACCAGGCATACATTCCCCCATACCCGACACAGAAACAAGAGAGAGAGAGCAATTCAAATACATTGAATGCCAAGAAATCAACCCCCAAAGGACAATTACTAGGAACTCCCCAGCGGAGTCGCCAATTCTGTTACGGAGAGAAATTCCTATGGCTTGGGGTACCACAATGGACAGCTAGACTCCAGAAATCAATCTTTCCCAATATGCAATAGAAATAAAATGTCTAACACTAAAGGATCGAACCTCGTACCTTATTCTGGACGGTTGAAGTAGATCCCCGTTGAGCTTTCCAATCTTCAGCTTGAATTGATATAATACTTCCTCAACAATAAGTAAACAATACAAGCATACTATATATCATGGTGTTAGATCTATTCTATCATATATAATCAATAATGTAAAAGCATTTGACATATTCCAATGGATACAATATTCATTCAAATACACATTACTAGACAGGAAAAGATATTTCTATTAATATGAATCAGAGATTACAAGTGACAACCTCTGACGGCACGTCTGCGAATAGGAGAAACTGAATCCCCCACTCGGGCCTCCACCACCTCAATCCTCCATCACTCAGATAGCAAGCTCACTAGCAAAAGGCAAGCTTGGGAAGAACACAACAGTGCTCCAAGGGACAAAGGGATGCAGACTCAAGCATAAGTTCTGGCAACAACGGACTATAGTTTTGTTACTCTCAATTCTCTCTTATGCTTTCAATGTCTAAAGGGGTTCCCTATATAGATTTTCAAAGGGATACTGAAAGGTCGAATCCGTGCGATCTCAAGGCATATGGAAGGCCAGGAGTCATATGAGTCAGATCCAAGTCAAGGAAAACTCCAAAAGGATTTGGATTATGTACACATCCCGATGTACGCGACTATAGGGGTAATATCCACATATGTACGCAGTTATCAGGGTAAAAGCCATGTATATCACTTTTCTTATGTTTTTAGGGATGATCAAGGACACATCAAAAGACAAAAAGTAGTCCATAGGGGCTAATGAGTCTGCAGCGGGATAGGGGAAGGCCATACAATGTGTGATTCACCTAGTGTGCTGAAATCCGCTATAACACTCATGGAAAAAGTTTCAAATTAGAGTGGATGCCTATTATTTTTTATGTCGCGACACAGGGGACCAAGTTCAACTGGGCCAACATAGTGTCAAATAGTCTTTCAGCTTGTATGGCCTCAGCTTTGGGAGGAGTGTCCCAAAAGAGGTCAGAATTTTACATGAGCGCCATACTCATCGATTGCATACTGTGAAATCAACCTTTCCCCAGCCTAATATGCATCTGGGACCGGGAAAGGATTCCTGTCTACTCCGCGTACAAGCCCCTGTGGGCTCATAAGTACCACAGCCACTACCGAGAGGTCTGTGAACATTTTATCATGCCATTGTATACTTTTATTTTCCTGAAAGAATGTGACTGCATGTCTGAGGAGGCACTGCAGGTGATCGAGGAGTATGCTGATTATTACCTGACTGAGGAAGGGCTCTATTTCATAATGTTTGGAGGCTCTAGAGAACCCTCCCTGCTGCCCAAATATTCCACCGACTATATAGTTCATAAAGAGGCAGTTATGCAAGTCTTCCTGGATGGCATAGGAAGCTTTTTATTTGAACACAAGAAGGTTGCATATCCTCCTCTGCCTTTCAAGTTGGGGAGTTATAAGTTTACCAGAGTGAAGAAGCCAGATGAATTTGTGGAAGAATTGGAAAAGTTTCATTTTGGTGAAATTCCCTTCCATAGAAATGACTCCCAAAACAAGGTTGCTGAGCACTGCAAAGAGGCCAATGTCCACTTTGAATACACCCACCATTGGGACAGGGAAGAGTCTGTCTTCTGTAGTGCATTGAACATAACAGCCTTGAGGAAAAGGTTCAAAAAGAAGATCACCACCAAAAGTGGAAAGGGAAAGGATGAACAAGCAAAGGCCGATGAGGAAACCAGGAGAAGAAATGAAGAAGCCCAAAGGTTGGCCCAAGAAGCCGAGGGATGGCTGAAGGGAGAAGAAGAAGAGAAAAGAAGAGCTGCACAAGAGGCAGCCAGAAAAGCAAAAGAAGATGCCAGAATTGAAGAAGAAGAAAGAAAAAGGAAGCTAGATGAGGAGCTTCAGAAATAGGAGGCAGAAAGGATGAAGCTAACCTAGACATCAACAGAACAGTCAGCCTCTGACATAGCTGACATTCAGACCCAGGACGTGGAGAACCCCGATGTGCAGGACCCAGAAGTACCTGCTGTCAACACACCTAGACAGTCTATGGTTCCCACACGAAGATAGGGGAAGAAGTCCCTGATTTTAATACTATCTTCTATGACAAGGAAAGAAAAAGGATAGTGAAAAGAACTGAAAAGAAGGTTGAAACAGGAGGTCTGTCCGGGAAGATGATAACTGATACGACCATTGTATACGGAACAGACCGAGATCCCAGATTCACTATTAGAGTAGGGGCCGCATTGATCCACACCACAGAGGACAATGTAGATAAGATAATGACAGATCTAGAACAATCTAAGAAGTCTTCTTCTCAACTGAAAGACACACTAAGAAAGGAGAGAGAAGAAAGCAACAAGTTGAAGAGAAAATTTGAAGATGTGCAAAAGGAGACTCAAGTCTTCAAAGGCTGAATTGCAGGTTCTCCAAGCAGAAAGAAGATCTATGGAGACCGCCCAGGAGTGTCTCGAGAGAATACAACAAGAATATCAAGAACTAAGGGCAGAAAAGGAGCAGTAGCAAGGAAAGATAGAAGATCTAGAGCTGCAAAAGACTACCTTGGAGGCGAATGAGAGGCAATCTCGAGAACAAGAGACAAAGCTTAAAGAGTATATTACCTCTCTGACAGCAGCCTTGAAGGAAGCCACTGAACAACAGGTTGATCTCCAGCCTTTCAAAGATCATGTGCTGGCATAGAAGGCCAAGATGCTCCACCTACAGATGGCCATAAAAGATGAGAGATGCAGGGTTTTGCAAATAGATGGTCGGTTGGAGGAGATTTTGGAGACCTCCTCGTATTTTGTTGATAGATCTCAAGACATCCTGGAATTCCTAACAGCAAGGATGGCCATACTAGAGAATGATGAAGAAGCTCCTGTAGAGCTACCCTCGAAATATCGGCAGGCCCTTAAACAGGACTACGACTTATTAGAGTTTGCCGTCAACATGGCTGAGGAATTCAAAAAGACCGTTAGAAAAACAAAAAGGGCATGTATAGAATTTTTCAGAAGGCTCCTGATTACCTATAACCAGTGCCAAGTAGAAGCTGAGCAGAAACTGGATGCTTTTCTGGACCACATCTTGTTTGTGGAAATTTTGCAGAAAAGGTACCAAGAGGAGGAAAGCAAAATACAGCACATTAAAGCTCTCGATGACTAGACCTTAAGGAATGAGGTAGATCATTCCGCATTCAGTGTGCAGCTATTAGAAGATCAGCTTCATTTGAGTGCAGCCTGAATTGAAGCCATCAAGAACCAGGATGCAAAGTTCGAGATTAATATTCATTTTTTGGAACGTCCTGAGTTTGAAGGCCTCGCCTCAGAGGCTTTAGCTTGGAAGAAATTCCTAAATGCTCAAGCGGGACCCTCCTCATGAATATTGGTTCATTTTTGTAATATGTTGTAATTTTGTAAGCACTTAGTGAAAGAAAAGTCTTGGGAGGTGAAAAGTTGGGGAAGCCCAAGAGTTATTCATGGGTAGCCCAACAGTCCTATTCTTTTGTATAAATATAAAGGACTTAGAAGAACAGGGGGATTTTTCCCAGTAAGACAAGTAAGGAGATATTGTAAGAAGAACTAATTTTTTTTGCAATAAAGAATTATTGTTTGCCTGTTGGAGAAAGTTTGGTGGTACATTCAAATGTTATGTTGTGGATTGGTGGAAGATAAACTATTTCGTTTTTTCAGTTTTTTCTAGTAACTGTGAGATCGTTCTAACTCTGAGGGCCTATGTTCTTGTTTGAATGATTTTTGGTTTATTCTGTGAAATTACCACCATGAGTAAAGAATGTTGTTCATAAGCAATTAGCTATCTGATTGTCTAAATATCTTTAATGGTTCATGTGTTGTGTGAAGGAATATTAGCTATCTGTAATCTCTCTGTATAATGCATGTACAATATAAATTACTCATTGATAATTTACATTCCAGCTCCCCGGGGATAGGTAGATAGTTAGATTTACTTTATTTCTGTGTATGTGATTTAGATGCTTGTGAGTTCTAAGATGAAAAGTAAGAACCTGCGCATCACTTTGTGACTGCTCCTTGCATCCTTTATCCCCTTGCATGTTAATTAGGCACGTGCATATCATACTTTAAGTCAAAATACAAAAACACATATGGTGGACCAGGCCGCAACCGGTAAAACCTTTATTTTTGTTACTTGACCCGTGGTAGCTGGATTGCAAACCGGACGGATTCCCTACACCAAACATTCACGGCCTAATTGGGAACGTTGACTGGGGAGAATCCCTTGCTGTTGTTGCCTGTGAATTTTCATGCCACAACAGTTTCTGGCGCTAGAAGGAGGGCTGCCAGTGCATGGCTAGCCAAGGAAACCTATTTTCCCAAGATTACCTCACCAGCAATATTTTGGAAGTTTTGTCCCGACCCAAGTACTTAGAGTCTGGAAGAACTTGTAGAAACAGACTTACAGGTTTTGATTCCGCCTTTGAAGTAATTAAGCCCAGTTTCACCTTACGTTGCTCCTTACTCAAATTCATGTTCTCTCACCTTTTCTCATGGATGGTATAAATGTGAATCAGCCGAACCCACCGCCGGTTTGGAAAGCTAGATAACCTTTGAACCTAACACCTCCATTGCATAACCTACCTCAAGCTTTTGAGAAGTTACTTCCTAAGTTTAACCCTGGTGAAAAGACTGTTGTAGATGACCACTTGCAAAGCTTCTATTTAGCAATAGAAGGGTTAAGGGCTGGGGAGTACGAGGATGTTGTCTGTAGATTGTTCCCGCATACCCTTAAAGGAGCAGCAACATCCTGGTATTTCGGTTTTCCTGCAAACTCTATTCCCGATTGGGACACCTTCAAAAGGATTTTCAGAATTAAATACGAAGCCCAAAAGACACATGCATCACTAATTAAAGGTCTTGTTTAAAATTTTTAAAAAGAAGAAAGGAATGAGAAGGTACATTATTTCACTCAAAGGTTTTCAACATACCTCAAGAAATTTTCTGAAACTGACAGACCCTCAGACAAGGTCTTAATTGAATATTATACCTCAGCCCTGGGACCTGAGCTGGCCATGTTTGCCAAAATGAAGGCCAGACCTACATTGGCAGAGACTTATGAAGAGGCAGAAAGGGTAGAGGCTGAAAGGGAAAGTATAGAAGATTATCCCGAGCTACTCGAGGAAAAAAATGTCGGGAGAAGAGCCTTATTGATGTCTAAACCTAAAGAGGAGCAATCACATGATTTTGAGGGAATGCTAAAAATGATTCAAAAACTCTCCAATGGAGTAATAGATCTGGAAAAAGAAAGGGAAGTTCAGAAAAATTATAAACCCTACTACCAAAAAAGGGAGGATAATAACCAATTGAAAATCCCTCCACCTAATTCAGCATCAATGAAAATAACATAGATAGGGGGGGACAATTTCTGCACTTTTCACCAACAAGCTCATTTTGAAAAGACTTTTCCTCAATGGTTAAGTTCGATGACATTGGTAATGAACCAACTCTTGGATTCTAATTTGACAAAAGACAGCAAGGGAAAAGAAAAGAATAACAAGACCATAGAGAAACAAGAAGAGGATACCATGTTCTTATGGGACGGTGTCTCACTTTTCGATACGGAAAAGAGCACTCTTAAACGTTAAAACATACCAACAGCAACGAAAGACATGGATATGATAATTAAAGACAATGCAACAATTTCAAAGATTAAGAAGTTGCAAGAGAATGTCAAGAGACAGATAAATGACAATGTTGAAAATAAAACACCTGAAGTCACTATTGTCAACCAGGAAATAGAGCAAACCGATAAATAGGCCAAGCTTATGGAGGGACAAGTAGATGTTAACAAAGAAAACACTGAAAAAATTGAGGAGCCAAAAAACCAACCGGGGGAAGAAGACATCGAACCAAGTTGGGAAGAAAAAGATAAAACCCTACCTTTTCTTTTGACTCTAGAAATACTGAATCATAACGTGCATAATTGCTTGGTAGATTCTGGCTCATCAGTAAATATCATGCCACTTGAAGTCTGCAAAAAGATTAATGGGAATCCAAAGCCTACGGCCTGGGAGGTAGTGTAACTGGACAGAACAAGTGTCAAAGTAGTGGGAGAAATGAAGAATGTTCTCATACGCTTATCTGCAAATAACAAGATTTGTCAATTTATTGAAATTATGGTGGCGGACATATCGGATGGATATGGGCTTATTCTGAACTGAGATTGGTCTGCCAGGTTAAAGGGTTATTTTGCTTCGGATTGGTCTTATTTATGGTTACCTCATAAGGGTACCCCAAACCAGATTAAAATTTTGAGAGAACCTTACATGAAGCATACCATCACTAAGTTGGGGGAAGGAAATGAATCTGCTGATTCTGTCCTGGGAAATTATCTAACAGAGCTTGAATTAAGACACCATACCTCAGGAAAGGCCAATGCTAGGATTGACACTCAGTCTGAGCTCCTTCAACTTCCTCAGGATGATAAGGATGATGATAGACTAGTAGACATGGTTTCGATTTCAAAAATAGCACAATTAGACCATGGATAGGTTTTGATCTACACTACAGCCTAGCCCTTTCACTTGTTAGATTGAATAATTTTTAAGGGTGGGCACACAATTTTCTTTTTTGTTCTGTACATAAATAAATGGATGTTGTTTTCCTTTTTGGTTTAATGCTTTGATACTGTTTTCTTTTGCTAGTTATTTTGGTTTTGAATAAAGAGGCAAACTTTTGGTTGCAATGGAAACATCAGGGTTCTTAATTAACTAAAATATTGGGCAAGAAAATCTGCATTTAACAAATAGAATGTCTTCTAGTAGGAAGTGTTCCTAATTGGTCATGCTTTCATTGAAGTCCTACTTAACCCCTTGTAAATCACTCAGAATTAAGAGGTCTGGAATACTATTTCGAGGCTCCATCCATTTCACATTTAAAATTTCCAAGGGAGTGATGGCGAAGGACCCACAGAGAGGAAGCAAGGTAAATAGTTTACTATATATAAATGACCCCATGCCATGATTTCAGAAAGCCTAAAGGCCATCAAGTGTCAAAAAAAAAAAATCCTCTAGGAAACAATGCATATCAAAGCAAAGTATCAAAAACATGACTTTCAAATTGCCAAAAGTTCCTCTCCGTCCGTGAGATGAAAAGTAAATTCTTCTCTCACACAAAAGGACACTATGGAAAGAGGAGCCTGAATAAAATTTATAAAGAAAGGAAGATGGAGGAATCAAAAGAAATAAAGTTCAAACGGCACAAAAGGGGCAAATTGGCATGGGAATGAGGAACAAAAGAATAATGTTGTGTACCATATGTTACGATCGTGTGGTGTCCAAGATAGAAACTAACTAAAGAAAGGGGTAAAATAAATCTCACTTATTAGGCCTCAAAAGAATTATTCAGACTTGTAAATATTTTGAGTATCTCACTTCCCGAAGAACGGACTACTTCTCAATGATTTAAATGCATGGGTTTACCAGCTTAGGAATACAAGCATCCAAAAGAATTCAACTTTGGAGCTAGACAGTCTTTTACTGGGAAGAAGTTAAGTAAGAAATCTGGGGTTCACCAGGTAGTCGCCAATTGTTGCAGCTGCAACATTTTCCCAAAATTCCAAAAATTTTCGAGACCCTCCTTTTGCTTACATTGGTTTATTGTGTCTGATTTGGTTTAATGATTCTTCATAAAGACTTTTCCTGATGCCAGAAATGATTCACTACTTGTTTAAGTTTACCATTGCCTTTGAATGTGTTTTGAGTGTTTGAGTCGGAAGTTTATTTACTTGTGCCCCCGCCGTTGCGGAGAAGTAATAAGCAACTAGCTTCGATAATTTTCTCCGGTGCATTTTGTATCAATCAGCTGACTTTTGGATTTACGTCGGAACATTTTTTTCCTATGTTCTCTGCAGTTGCGGACGGCGGACTATGAAGTCCCCCGAAAAACGCATTGACTTTTCAACCTCGCTTTGTTGTTTCGTTGATCCTTAAGTTTTCAGCTTTTGCCGTTGCGGCTGTAATGAGCGCTATCTTTCTGGTCATTAAGTTGATTTTTCCTCCGATGTAGATTTTACCTATTGCGGAATGTGATGTCCTTTATGATTCCGCCATTGCGGCTTCTTATCTTTTATCACTTTGATTTTTAGTCTTGCGAGCTTTGATGTTTTGGTTATTTGGTCTCTCTCAGATGTCTTGGCGGTTCATTTAGTTGTTTTACCACCCGACGTTGCGGGAGGAGATGTTCTTGTGACCTCCGATCCTTAAGTTTTCACCATCCGATGCTTTCTCCCGCCGCTCATGGTTGACCGTATATATATATATGGGTTCGAGTGTTGATTATTCTTTTGCTATTTTGGGACTATCGTGCACTTTCATTTTCGTGCTATCATTTTGCTCGAGCTCGCTAGGACCTTGCTATCGGTGTACCCTCATTCCCAGGTGGCTCAACCATGGAATTTTAACAGTTTTCTCCCGCTAGTCACCCAATAGTGCTAGGTAGGCTCTTGTATGCCTTATCCTGTTCCGTTTGACTAAGGCATTTTGATTATTGTTCCGTGGTTAGGTTTTCCACAACCGGTTGTCCTTGGTCCCGATTGTTTACATGCATATATAGTGGGGGCGGGTATTGTAACTATCAGTGGGGGCATTTTGTGGCCCACGGGGTAGTTTCCTCCACGACCATTATATTTTTCGACCCTGCGCTTGGTGGTTGGGGAAATTGGTGCTGACAGCCGTTACACTGTCTGCACTAGTCTGCCCTGTTTGATGATAGGCCATTTGGGGAAGGTTTTAATGAGCTCCCTATGAAATATTGGACTGGTTTCCCCACTCAGGTTGCCCGCATCCTCAAACGAAAGCCACGTTTTACCTCACTTTTTCAAAGCGACCCGGTTCACGGCCGGAGTCGAACCCGAGCCGGTTGGGAGTTGTGTAGCACCACACAGCATTAGACGGACCATAGATGACACATAGGCAGTGTTGTTCCTGAAGTGCCCCATTGAATAGATTTAATAAGTCCCCCTGTCGTTCTACGCAGCGAAATGATCATGGTACCCACAGAGAGCCCGAGGTTTCTTCTTTTTAATGTAGATTTTTGTTTCCCACTCAAGTTTTGTTGATTAAGCCATTTTCAATGTTAGACAGGAGTATTTGCGTGAACACATTTTCTTCATTTAATTAATTTCCGTCATGTTAAACACAAATGAGGTAAAACATTGCACATTTTTATCTCAATCTTTGCAACTTATCCGGAAATGGCCTAATGATTACAATTTCATATATGACAGGAAGATTCCGAACTCAAAATGTCAAAGCATCAAAAGAAGAAGGCCCCTGTGGTCGAAGAGCATCTCGACATAGAATTCATTACCAAAACCGAATATATTTATGAAGATAGCAAATGTATAACCGGTGTCGAGCCCGAGTACCAGTGGGGAGATATCTGCAGGTTGATCACGCGCCGAGAAGTGCCCGATATAGGCTTTGAGGAAGAAGGCATATATGCCAATATAGAAAGGTCTTCACTAATGAAGATTTCTACAAGACCAAAGCTCTTTCCATGCTCTAAAGTAATTGGGTGGATTCTGCCTAGGGCAGATGTAACCACTATGATTCTTGAGAATTTTGACAAACAAGGCTATGCTACCTATAGCCCAGGATATGTAGCCCTGGCCTACCACCTTCCCGAAGCACAAATATTTTTAACTGAATATTGGCTGAGAAACATCAGAATGGACCTCGTTGAGACCCTCAAGAGGATGCTCTTTCCTAGAAGAAACTTTAGAACAAAGCCAACGGGAGAATATGATACTGTGAGCTTAAGGACCCCTTACAGGTTCATTGGCTTAATGCTCAATAGAATTTTTGGAGGATCTCATGGAAAAAGTTTCAAATTGGAGTGGATGCCGATTATTTTTTATGTTGCGACACAGGGGACCATCTTAAACTGGGCCAACATAGTGTCAAATAGTATTTCAGCTTGTATGGCCTCAGCTTTGGGAGGAGTGTCCCAAAAGAGGTCAGAATTTTACATGAGCGCCATACTCATCGATTGCATACTGTGCAATCAACCTTTCCCAGGCCTAATATGCATTTGGGACCAGGAAAGGATGCCTATATACTCCGTGTACAAGCCCCTGTGGGTTCATAAGTAACACAGCCACTACCGAGAGGTCTGTGAACATTTTATCATGCCATTGTATACTCTTATTTTCTTGAAATAATGTGACTGCATGTCTGAGGAGGCACTGCAGGTGATCGAGGAGTATGCTGATTATTACCTGACTGAGGAAGGGCTCTATTTCAGAATGTTTGGAGGCTCTAGAGCGCCCTCCCTGCTACCCAAATATGCCACTGACTATATAGTTCATAAAGAGGCAGTTAGGCAAGTCTTCCTGGATGGCATAGGAGGCTTTTTATTTGAACACAAGAAGGATGCATATCCTCCTCTGCCTTTCAAGTTGGGGAGTTATAAGTTTACCAGAGTGAAGAAGGTAGATGAATTTGTGGAAGAATTGGAAAAGTTTCATTTTGGTGAAATGCCCTTCCACAGAAATGACTCCACAACAAGGTTGCTGAGCACTGCAAAGAGGCCAATGTCCACTTTGAATACACCCACCTTTGGGATAGGGAAGAGTCTGTCTTTCGCACTGCATTGAACATAACAACCTTGAGGAAAAGGTTCAAAAATAAGATCACCACCAAAGGTGGAAAGTGGCAGGATGAACAAGCAAAGGCCGATGAGGAAACCAAGAAAAGAAACGAAGAAGCCCAAAGTTTGGACCAAGAAGTCAAGGGATGGATGAAGGGAAAAGAAGAAGAGAAAAGAATAACTGCACAAGAGGCAGCCAGAAAAGAAGAAGAAGATGCCAGAATTGAAGAAGAAGAAAGAAAAAGGAAGCTAGATGAGGAGCTTCAGAAACAGGAGGCAGAAAGGATGAAGCTAACCCAGATAGCGACAGAACAGTCAGCCTCTGACATAGCTAACATTCAGACTCAGGACGTGGAGAACCCCGATGTGCAGGACCCAGAAGTACCTGCTGTCAGCACACTTGGACAGTCTATGGTTCCCACACTTAGATTGGTCCCCTTTGAATAGAGGATACGGGAAGAAGTCCCTGATTTTAATACTATCTTCTATGACAAGGAAAGAAAAAGGATAGTGAAAAGAACTGAAAAGAAGGTTGAAACAGGAGGTCTGTCCGGGAAGATGATAACTGATACGATCATTGTATACGGAACAGACTGAGATCCCAGATTCACTATTAGAGCAGGGGCTGCATTGATCCACGCCATAGAGGAAAATGTAGATAAGATAATGACAGATCTGGAACAATCTAAGAAGTCTTCTTCTCAACTGAAAGACACACTAAGAAAGGAGAGAGAAGAAAGCAACAAGTTGAAGATAAAATTTGAAGATGTGCAAAAGGAGATAAAGTATTCAAAGGTTGAATTGCAGGTTCTCCATGCAGAAAGAAGATCTATGGAGACCTCCTAGGAGTGTCTCGAGAGAATACAACAAGAATATCAAGAACTGAGGGCAGAAAAGGAGCAGCTGCAAGGAAAGATAGAAAATCTAGAGCTGCAAAAGACTACCTTGGAGGCAAATGAGAGGCAATCTTGAGAACAAGAGACAAAGCTTCAAGAGTAGATTACCTCTCTGACAGCAGCCTTGAAGGAAGCCACTGAACAACAGGTTGATCTCCAGCCTTTCAAAGATCATGTGCTGGCACAGAAGGCCAAGATGCTCCACCTGCAGATGGCCATAGAAGATGAGAGATACAGGGTTTCGCAAATAGATGTTCGGTTGGAGGATATTTTGGAGACCTCCACGTATTTTGTTGATAGATCTCAGGACATCCTGGAAGTCCTGACAGTAAGGATGGCAGACTAGAGAATGCTAAAGAAGCTCTCGCAGAGCTGCCCTTGAAAGATCAACAGGCCCTTAAACAGGACTACGACTT
The DNA here is from genome assembly GCA_001517045.1 of Pseudotsuga menziesii. Taxonomy (NCBI): domain Eukaryota; kingdom Viridiplantae; phylum Streptophyta; class Pinopsida; order Pinales; family Pinaceae; genus Pseudotsuga; species Pseudotsuga menziesii. Next base: position 187,972 of record LPNX010211603.1, on the reverse strand, counting down.
ATTAGAGTTTGCCATCAACACGGCTGAGGAATTCAAAAAGACCGTTAGAAAAACGAAAGGGGCATGTACAGAATTTTTCAGAAGGTTGCTGATTACCTATAACCAGTGCCAAGTAGAAGCTAAGCAATAACTGTATGCTTTTTCGGACCACAACTTGTTTGTCGAAATTTTGCAGAAAAGGTACCGAGAGGAGGAAAGCAAAATACAACACATTAAAGATCTCGATGACCAGACCTTAAGGAATGAGGTAGATCATTCCGCAGTCAGTGTGCAGCTATTAGAAGATCAGCTTCATTTGAGTGCAGCCCGAATTGAAGACATCAACCAGGCTGCAAAGTTCAAGATTAATATTCATTTTTTGGAACCTCCTTAGTTTGAAGGCCTCGCCTCAGAGGCGTTAGCTTGGAAGAAATTCCTAAATGCTCAAGCGGGACCCTCCTCATGAATATTGGTTCATTTTTGTAATATGTTGTAATTTTGTAAGCACTTAGTGAAAGCAAAGTCTTGGGAGGTGAAAAGTTGGGGAAGCCCAAGAGTTATTCATGGGCAGCCCAACAGTCCTATTCTTTTGTATAAATATAAAGGACTTAGAAGAACAGGGGTTTTTTTCCCAGTAAGACAAGTAAGGAGATATTGTAAGAACAACTACTTTTTTTGCAATAAAGAATTATTGTTTGTCTGTCGGAGAAAGTTTGGTGGTACATTCAAATGTTATGCTGTGGATTGGTGGAAGATGAAATATTTCATTTCTCAGTTTTTTCCAGTAACTGTGAGATCGTTCTAACTCTAAGGGCCTATGTTCTTGTTTGAATGATTTCTGGTTTATTCTGTGAAATTACCACCATGAGTAATGAATGTTGTTCATAAGCAATTAGCTATCTTATTGTCTAAATATCTTTAAAGGTTCATGTGTTGTGTGAAGGAATATCAGCTATATGTAATCTCTCTGTATAATGCATGTACAATATAAATTACTCATTGATAATTTACATTCCAGCTCCCCGGGGATAGGTAAATAGTTAGATTTACTTTATTTCTGTGTATGTGATTTAGATGCTTGTGAGTTCTAAGACGAAAGGTAAGAACCTGCGCATCACTTTGTGACTGATCCTTGCATCCTTTATCCCCTTGCATGTTAATTAGGCACGTGCATATCATACTTTAAGTCAAAATACAAAAACACATATGGTGGACCGGGCCGCAACCGGTAAAACCTTTATTTTTGTTACTTGACCCACGGTAGTCGGACCGCAAACCGGACGGATTCCCTACACCAAACATTCACGGGCTAATTGGGAACGTTGACTGGGGAGAATCCCTTACTATTGTTGCCTGCGAATTTTCAGGCCACAACAGTTTCTGGCGCTAGAAGGAGCGATGCCAGTGCATGGCTGGCCAAGGAAACCTATTTTCGCAAGATTACCTCACCAACAATATTTTGGAAGTTTTGTCCTAACCCAAGTACTTAGATTCTGGAAGAACTTGTAGAAACAGACTTACAGGTTTTAATTTCGCCTTTGAAGTAATTAAGCCCAGTTTCACCTTACGTTGCTCCTTACTCAGATTCATGTTCTCTCACCTTTGCTCATGGCTGGTATAAATGTGAATCAGCCCAACCCACCGTCGGTTCGGAAAGCTAGATCACCTTTGAACCTAACACCTCCATTGCATAACCTACCTCAAGCTTTTGAGAAGTTACTGCCTAAGTTTAACCCTGATGAAAAGACTGCTGTAGATGACCACTTGCAAAGCTTCTATTTAGCAATAGAAGGGTTAAGGGCTGGGGAGTATGAGGATGTTGTCTGTAGATTGTTCTTGCATACCCTTAAAGGAGCAGCAGCATCCTGGTATTTCGGTTTTCCTGCAAACTCTATTCCCGATTGGGACACCTTCGAAAGGATTTTCAGAATTAAATACGCAGCCCAAAAGACACATGCATCACTAATTAAAGGTCTTGTTTCTTTAAAAAAAGAAAGGAATGAGAAGGTACATTATTTCACTCAAAGGTTTTCAACATACCTCAAGAAATTTTCTGAAACTGACAGACCCTCAGACAAGGTCTTAATTGAATATTATACCTCAGCCCTGGGACCTGAGCTGGCCATGTTTGCCAAAATGAAGGCCAGACCTACATTGGAAGAGACTTATGAAGAGGCAGAAAGGGTAGAGGCTGAAAGGGAAAGTATAGAATATTATCCCGAGATACTCGAGGAAAAAAATGCTGGGAGAAGAGCCTTATTGATGTCTAAACCTAAAGAGGAGCAATCACATGATTTTGAGGGAATGCTAAAAATGATTCAAAAACTCTCCAACCGAGTAATAGATATGGAAAAAGAAAGGGAAGTTAAAAAAACTTATAAACCCTACTACCAAAAAAGGGAGGATAATAACCAATCGAAAATCCCTCCACCTAATTCAGCATCAATGAATATAACATAGATAGGGGGGACAATTTCTGCACTTTTCACCAACAAGCTCATTCTGAACGAAAGGTAAGAACTTGCGCATCACTTTGTGACTGCTCCTTGCATCCTTTATCACCTTGCATGTTAATTAGGCACGTGCATCTCATACTTTACGTCAAAATACAAAAACACATACGGTGGACCAGGCCGCAACCGGTAAAACCTTTATTTTTGTTAGTTGACCCACGGTAGCCGGACCACAAACCAGACGGATTCCCTACACCAAACAGTCACGGGCCAATTGGGAGCGTTGACTGGGGAGAATCCCTTGCTGTTTTTGCCTGTGAATTTTCAGGCCACAACAGTTTCTGGCGATAGAAGGAGGGCTGCCAGTGCATGGCTGGCCAAGGAAACCTATTTTCCCAAGATTACCTCACCAACAATATTTTGGAAGTTTTGTCCTGACCCAAGTACTTAGAGTCTGGAAGAACTTGTAGAAATGTGAATCAGCCCAACCCACCGCCGGTTTGGAAAGCTAGATAACCTTTGAACCTAACACCTCCATTGCATAACCTACCTCAAGCTTTTGAGAAGTTACTGCCTAAGTTTAACCCCGATGAAAAGACTGTTGTAGATGACCACTTGCAAAGCTTATATTTAGCAATAGAAGGGTTAAGGGCTGGGGAGTACAAGGATGTTGTCTGTAGATTGTTCCCACATCCCCTTAAAGGAGCAGTAGCATCCTAGTATTTTGGTTTGCCTGCAAACTCTATTCCCGATTGGGACACCTTCAAAAGGATTTTCAGAAGTAAATACGTAGCCCAAAAGACACATGCATCACTAATGAAAGGTCTCGTTTCTTTAAAAAAAGAAAGGAATGAGAAGGTACATTATTTCACTCAAACATTTTCAACATACCTCAAGAAATTTTCTAAAACTGACAGACCCTCAGACAAGGTCTTAATTGAATATTAAACCTCAGCCCTAGGACCTGAGCTGGCCATGTTTTCCAAAATGAAGGCCAGACCTACATTGGCAGAGACTTATAGAACATGCAAATTTTGCTTTTTCAAAGTGTAAATCACATACCCCTACATGGTTTAACTTTCAATGAAAAATGTAAGAATTTACTTCTTAATCAGATCTAGGAGCTAGAACAATGTCATGGGGACTTCACTTAGTGAACCTCTCACATAGCACATGCGATCGTGGGATATTAAAGAATACCCTTAATTTCTAGAGATATTGACCCAAAACCTTTTTGTTGAAACCCCCTCCCAGTACTTAAAACCTCCTCCCCACCCCTTTTTATACCTCAATCCTTATAAACCACCCTACCCACCCCCACCTTAAACCCCTCATCCCTCCAATATCGGCAATATATTGGTTCAATTTTTGATAATTTTAAAACCCACAATATGAACTAATGTGATAGGATATTGGTCAACAAGTGAAGCCCCCATGAACAATGTTCACATATGAAGTGTTTGACAAAATGTGCAAGAGAAACAATCAAAGAGACAAAAAATACATGGAATAGCACATGTGAATGGTGCTAATTTCTGATCATATTATTATTATACATAATTTATATGTTATGTTACACATTTATAATACATTGGAGAAAATTTGAGTGGCTCTGGCAGCCAATTGGAAAAGTACAATTGTCATGATGAAATTTGAGCTCAATCCCCCTAGGTGGACCAATGGAGCCACAAATCATCCCAAACAGTCATGAATTTCTGTGTGGATGTGGTTGAGGTTACATGGGGTCATAATAACATATTGGTATTTATGGGTGTGGAATAATATGCGGGTTAGAGGCTCTAGGTGGCATTAAATGCACCAAATCAGCCCAAAATTGGACAAAATCTCCCTATAGCGCTCTTGGTCAACAAAAATGTCCACATTCAATTAATGGGAGTGCACCAGAAATGATGAGGGCACACATGTGGATGGTTGACTGAGATGGAGTGATCATGTGGGTGTGAATGCACCAATTTAGCTGGTTATTTCGTCTAACTAAGCACCCCAAGTCCAAAACCTTAGTGTATTGATGAAAAAATGAAATAAATTTGACTAAGGTGTTAAAATAAGGTACTAAGGATGTATTATTGCTCCTACACCCCCCATTAATCCATACTTAGTACAATTTAATAAAAAAAAATTATTAAGGGCTTCGAAACTAAGGCACATTAGAGGAAATTTGGGGTCTAAAATGGGCCTCCTAAGGAAAATAATAAAATAATAGTTATTAATTTTGGAGGAAGAATGAAAAAAACTACTTTTTGTGTTCGTATTTTCGACATATCTCCCTATGTTTTTACTCAAATTCCGAGAAAAAGAGCTTGTTGGATGCAAAATTTAATTTCGCATTCAACGAGTACCCACAATGCATACTTTTGACGGACCCCACTACCCCCAAAACAAGAAATACCTGAAAAATGTGATGATGACATCATCATCACATTTTTTCAGGTATTTCTTGTTTTTGGGGTAGAAAAGTCCGTCAAAAGTATGTAGTGGGGGTACTCGTTGGATGCGGAATAAAATTACACATCCAACGAGCTCTCCCAGTTGAAATTTGAGTAAAAATACAAGGAGATATGTCAAAAATACGAACAAAAAAAGTAGTTTTCTTTTATGACAAATATGTCAATTCAACCATTATGGTTGACTCATTTTATTGAAATTCTATTAGTTCTTGAATTCCAACTCACAAAATTTATTGTTGGCGCGTTTTCTTATAAGGCCCATTTTAGACCCCAAATTTCCTCTAATGCAAGTCACCTTTTACAACAATTTTATTGACCAATGTAACCGAGTTGAGGAAAACCTCATGGGACAAAACCTCCCCTCAAAAATGTATATGACAGAGATAAAAAATGTCTTCAGCGGGTCCTCTTCTTCACTTTAATGAGCTGAAAGAACAACTTCTTGGTGATGGACTTGGTGAATATGTTGTGGATGCCAAGATCATGCATCAATGCATCAAAGTGTTGTAAACAAAGATCATGTGGAGAGGCCCTTTGATGGTCATCATTTGATGATGAAGGGGCATCATAAGAATGTATCTTGCTGCAAGCATACTTTGATCTAATAGAATAATCAGCTGTGGAAAAGATATCTCTGCAAACTCTTTCCCAAATAACATCAAAAGATTCAATGAAATATGCATTATGTGTAGTTTACATATCATGAATAAAACCATGAATGTTTCTCCCAATTTGATGAAGCACCTTCACAACTCTGTAAAAAAGATTATGAGGTTCTGAAATATCAGAATATATATCATACACAACAGAAAATATCAGAGGTATGGTGTCTCCATGAGCGAATGGATCCATAGGAAGAGAAGAGTGAGCAACTAGATCACAATTGCAATTGAGTGAACCTGGAAGGTATGGAGACTTGAGATTCGAACCATGGGTGGTGAATGAAATTCCAGAAATATGGAACATAAGTCCCATGAAGGCCAATTATATGGCTGTCCAACCAATGAAAGACATACAATACATAACAACAACATATACAAGAGACATAGTATTGGAAACTAGGAAATTTTCTGAATTTCCAACTAGTGAACTTGAGGGTTGATGAGTCTTTTGGTCATGAGATGGTTGGGGAAATGAGTCAATGACTGTCATAGGATGTATATCAGCCTGTATATCATCTTCAGAATAAAAATATGAATGGATTTGGGAAGATATTTTAGAAGGCACATCAAAAGCTAGTGAAAAATGACTAGTTTGGGAGGAAGCTTTGATGAACTGACTAGGAATTTTTTTAAGGAAAGGATGGAGGTTTCAATTTCTAATATATCATAATGTGAATCATAAATAGAGCTATCAGAAACAGAGGAAACAGAATTGGGTTTTACCCATGCACCCAATGCATGCTCAGCCTTACCATTTCCTTGCTTGCGCTCCCATCTTTCTGCAAATTTTGGAAGAGCAATGTGGTTCTCCTCAAGGAGCTTGGTCATGATGTCCATTTTATATCTGAATAAAACTCTCTCAAGATGTAAACCTATGCAATAATAACATGTGGGTCTTTCTCTCTTGTTTCTGTTCCTGGATTTCGAGCTCCCATTAGTAGAACTAGAGCTTTCTGAACTTGATTCCTTCTTCTCTTTCTCCCTTTGCTTCAAATATTTCTTCTTGCTCTGGGATTGATTTGAGACACCAGCAGCAAGAGATTGATCCTTGGATTTGATTATAGTACCCATTTGTATGAGCTTGTCCTGCTCCTGATTCAAGGACTCCATGAAATCTTCCAGCGCGGGCATCTTCTGATTTCTGGTTGTAAGTTTGCTGGAGTGAATAAATCTTCAGTGGTATCATAGTGAGCTAGGCTTAGTGAGATTAGCTCATTCTCAAGATGATGGCCTCTTATTTCATCTTTCTTCCTGAATAGTGACTCAAAATTGAGCCAAACTTCATTCGGTGTGCCAAGAATTTATATGTGAAACAAAAGTTCTCTTGAAGTGCCAAGGAAGAGCATACTAAAGGCCTCATCAAGCCTATTAAAATACTTAGCTTTCTCCACAGCAGAATTTGGTTCGTTCTTAGTTCCCATGGTGACCCGGTAGAGGCCCTTGGATCTCAACTGAATGGCCATCTCAATCTTCCACTCAAAATAATTGAATGGAGTAAGTAGAGCTCGATTTTTCTCCATCCTGCTTGCGCAACCTGTGACAAAAATGTTTTTAAACCTGCAAGCAAACACTCAAGTTTTCTGGAAATATGCCCTAAACAACAACTCAAACCTCACAAGATTTGTTTGCAGCTCCAACTAGCTCTGATACCATGTAATAATTTACTTCTTAATCAGATCTAGGAGCTAGAACAATGTTCACATATGAAGTGTTTGACAAAATGTGCAAGAGAAACAATCAAAGAGACATAAAATACATGGAATAACACATGTGAATGGTCCTAATTTCTGATCATACTATTATCATACATAATTTAGATGTTATGTTACACATTTATAATACATTGGATAAAATTTGAGTGGCTCTGGAAGCCAATTGGAAAAGTACAAGTGTCATGATGAAATTTGACCTCAACCCCCCCTAGGTGGACCAATGGAGCCAGAAATCAGCCCAAATAGTCAAAAATTGCTGTGTGGACATGGCTAAGGTGACATGGGGTCATAATAACACCTTGGCATGCATGGATGTGGAAAAATAAGTGGGTTAGAGGCTCTAGGTGGCATTAAATGCACCAAATCAACCCAAAATTGGACAAAATCTCCCTATAGCGCTCTTGGTCAACAAAAATGTCCACATTCAATGAATGGGAGTGCACTATAAATGATGAGGGCTCACATGTGGATGGTTGACTGAGCTGGAGCACTCATGTGGGTGTTAATGCACCAATTTAGCTGGTTATTTAGTCCAACTAAGCACCCTAAGTCCAAAACCTTAGTGTATTGATGCAAAAATGCAATAAATTTGACTAAGGTGTTAAAATAAGGTACTAAGGATGTATTATTTCTCCTACAACTAAAAAAAAATTAAATTTTATGTTCATAGTGAACATGAGGTAATATAGACTAATTGCATGTTATGTGTCACTTGTCAGTCAAGAAATGACTTTGGTTACGACCTTTAAAGATTTGAACTCTACTATATGGTGTCGATTTTGCATCACTTGATGGTTTTGTATCTATTCAAGAGAAAACCACTACATGCTAGATATGCTATATAGGGCATATAGACCATATTAAACTAATGAATGCTCGGCCATGCTCTCCTAGAGAGTAGATCATATCACGTAGAGGTGCTTTAGATTACTGCATCTTATCTAGTATTGTACAAGATTAGTTGGTAGTTGGTGGTGCTCGCTTAATATTAGATGGTAGTACTATTAGATTAGTTCTGTGTGCTTACCCTTTATATAGTATATTACTGGCGCTCGACCATCTACCCATTGTAAGGCGTAACCAGAATAAAGATTTCATACCAGTAGTTAGAGATATTAGTTGTGAAGTGTACTAATGAATTTTTTTCATTCTAATAGTGATTCTAAGATTAATTTCCCAATATAAATAAAAAAAACACCAACGATTCCTCAAAGGTAGAGGTAGAGATTTTCTGCTCGGTAGCTTCCTTTGTTATATACGATGATGAGAAGAATCCATTAATACAATTTTAATAATAAATGGTGTTTAAGATAAGCATCATTAAGATATAATCCACACATACCAATTCAATTGAATTACCCTTCATTTTTACTTATGGATTATGCTCAAAACTAAATCAAGCATTGGACCCAAATTTATTATCTACTTCATATCCTACCTTTCACATGTGTTTCATACTACCACATTAGTTAAAACAAAAAATTAACAACACAAGAGACACCGATCAGAAATAATAAAAACTTGAATCCATGATCCCATCCAAAGCATCAAATTCCTGCACTTGATATTGGGTTACAATGGCCTATTAATGTGATGGGCCATCTCCTTGCTCAAATGTTTCCACTACTCTTCTTTATTATTCCCATTCTCTAGTTATTGTCAATCTTCACATCTAAACCTATAACAAAACCTTCACGCATGGCATCATGTACAGTTCTACATGCCTTGAATTCTTGCATGAAGTGGAACACACCATGTCAGTCACTTAATACAACTTATTTTCATATGGTGGTTTCTTCCCCTTGACATTTGGAAATCTGGACACCTATCATTTAGCACAAATGTTAGTTTATGCAAAATAATGTATAAAGAAACACTTCAATTAGGAAAAATTCAAAGAAAAGAAATGTATCATGGACTTTAATATGATTGAATATAGCAACTGGCAGTAGATCGACACAAAACAAACCTCACCGCAACACTTATGGAGAACTCAAGGAAACAATATAGTACACAACCTTTCACAACAAATTCATAACCACTACATAATCGATAATCTTTATCTACCACATCGTAATATTCACATTCTCAAAATATACTTGTAGCATTCTAGTCTATGGATTTACATATGGGTTGGCATGCCAAAAAACACACACAATATACTATATAATGTATAGAGGATTAACTTCATAGAGCCTTTATCATTAGGGGCCTCCACATATGCTATAAAATATAAAGAATAAACACAATAATACAGACTGTTGTTACAATCAATAATTTGGAATTGTTGAGCTACTATTGTTCCACCACATTTTCATTACTTCATCATATGATCTTGAATATATAGAAGGAGATTTATTTAGAAGGATCTAGTTACCAAAAAAAATATCTAGATGGGATGCCTAAATCTAACTATTATTTGACTATGTCAATTTAGGGACTCACAAACAACAACTAACTAGAACAACGAGAGTAATTACATTTCTCCAACAACATTCCTTTGCAATATCTATAGTACTCTTATGACATTTTTTATATGTTTAATATAACTAATGGATTCATATTATTTTGGGGTCTATGTTTTATAGCTACAATCCTGTGCACAGTTAAAAGTCGTTCAATTATTTTTAACAACATTTTAGTTATGATTGATGTAAGAATTATGAATTGGCCAATACAAAATTGGTATCTTTAATTTAGAGATGAATTTAATAGTAAGCTTAATTAAATAAACTGATATCTTTAATTTGAAGATTAATTTAGTAGTAAGCCTACTTAAATAATTTGAATAAGATTTGGGTTCTTTTATGAATGAATAAACAATGATGAACCAGATTTTTCTTCATTGAATTGATGAATAAAATTATGAATTGGCTAATACAAAATTGGTATCTTTTATTAGGAGATGAATTTAATACTAAGTTTTTATCACCTTGTAATTTTCCTATGGTTGTGGTAGGAAGTCACAGGGGTAAACATTTCAAACCAATATTTAGACTCTATTCTAGCCAATACAGTCAGATAGGGCTCTCTCATTGTCACAGAAACATTCACATATACATTTGGCTTTAAACAAGATTTCATAAGGCTAGATTTATTATGGGAACAAGATATTTGCATATTTAAAGATGGTGAACCAGAGAGACAAGAAAACCCAATGGGAAATGGAGTCACAGCCTAAAAATATTCAAGGGAATTAGAACAATAATGAGTGACGATTTTCCTATGAAATATGAGGCAACATGGCTATTATGTTCATTCAAATTATCTTGAAGTGATGACATATAGAAATGAGGAAAGAGCCGAGTGAAAACCAGAGGCATCTATCAAAGGATGAATCTATGGGAACACCTTTAGCAGAAATATTACAGGGGAAAACAACTGAAAAAATAGCACCTATATGTGGATGAATTCTATCATAGTCATTACCAACACATAACAAATATGATTTCTAATGGAACGAGCATTATCAAAAATGAATTCCTTGCATACAACCTAGAAATGTAGTGGTAGAAAACACATACATGAAATGCCAATACAAAAAACACTGTTTGAATAATAACATATAACATAGATGCTTGTGAGTTCTAAGACGAAAGGTAATGTAGCGTCTGAGATGCAAGCTCACTTGACTGAAAATTATGTTTCTAAACATCTTCTAACGATTTTATTTTATCCATGCTCCATCCCCATTTCACACATGTACTGGTCTTTTTCCTTTATGCACCTTTGATCCTGTGAAATAAACCATAGTCGTAGATATCTTCTACGAGAAATATTGGTTGTCCCATGATGTGACCCTTACACAATTTCACGATCCCTTATCTTGTTAACCTTCATGCATATTTCTATCGTGAAATTGACCAGGACCATAGATCCAATCAACGCCATGATCTCCGACATCCAAAATGTGGGGTCCTACCAGATTTCACAGTGCCTCCTCCTGTTAAACTTCGTGCACCTCCTCATCATGAACTCAACCAGAACCGTTGATCAAATCTCTGCCTGATCTCCATCGTCCAGAGGTGCAGGGTCTACCAACATTTCGAAACACCTCCTCTGCTAACTTTTGCACATATCTGGGTTGTGAAGTACATCTCATTCGTAGATATGGCCCGCTCAAGATCATGGTCATTCAACTGTGTGGGTCCTACAAGATTTCATGACCCTGACATGGCTTATCCTCCGTGTAAGTTGCCGCCATGAAATCTGCTTTCACCATAGATATTCAATATCCTTAGCTCTTGGTCATTGAAAACTAAAGGATATAACGAATTTCACAATCCTCCACAACTTTTACAAACCTTGTATCCTTCCTTAGTGAAATATTCCTCCATTGTCGATCTTCTCTACTATGTATCTATGTCATTTATATTCACCGCCGCATAACCTGTAGAACCTTATTTATGTCCTTCAAGGTCCTATTATAAGAAATTTTTGGACCTTGTTCCTCCTTTTCATTTTCCTATTCCCCTGCCAACTGCTTAGCTCAAAATGGTGCTAACCCACCTACAAATATCTTCAAAATTTAGCATTGGTGCTAATCAGGTGCTAATAGCAGCTCCAAATCGGGGATGCTATCCTCCCTGTGAGGTAGAAAAGAAATATGTAGACCAAGTTCCTTATTCATTGGGCTGGTCCCAATCTTTCCTAAAATTATCAAACTATGTTCTAGTGTCTGCAAATCCAAATCTGTAAAGAAAAAAAATGAATGACAGATTCTCTTGGGGACCTTACGACCTTCACCTCGAGCTTTAAATCCATGAGAGAGTTGTACACACATATAATGTTAAAAATAAATGGTATATACAATGACAATGAAGCTGAACTTACTTTACAGAAAATAATGTTTGAGGAGCCTCCCATTTACAGGAGCTCCGAACACTAGACCACCCTCCATCTCATCCAACACATAGACATTCCTTCCTCTAAAGGCTACAATTTTATATGGGCCCTTCCATAGGTGATCGAACTTACCATGCTTCCCCTTGTCCTCATGTGGTGCATCCCACAGAAAAACTACATCTCCCAACTGGAAATCATTAAGCTTAGTCCTTTTGTCAAAGATTTCTTTCATTTTTTCCTGAAACTTCCAAGTTCTGTCAAATAACTGCTCCCTCTGCTGCTGTAGCTCAATCAACTGATACATCCTCCTCTGAGTTGTATGTTTTTCTGTTTCCTTTTCCTGTAGCAACTTCATCATTGGAAATCTCAGGGAATTAGTAAAAAACAACTTAGAGCCATAAACCAGCTGGAAAGGTGAGGTGCTTATGGACTTCATCACCTTGATTCTGTCATCTCACAAAGCATGTATTAGCTTTGTGTGCCAATATTTCTTGTTATCCTGTAGCAGCTTCTTGATGATTCTCATGAGGCTCTTATTTGAAGATTTCGCTAGCCCATTTCCATGAGGATAGTATGTTGTGGAATGTCCCCAATGTATGTGATATTTGAAGCAAAACTCCACCATATTCTTAGACTTGAATGCAGGAGCATTTTCAGTGACTATATTCATGGGAACCCCAAATACTGACAGGATATGATCCTCCAGAAACTGCATGATCATTGTCTCGATATCTTGTCTTGTGGGGATGGCCTTGATCCATTTAGTGAAGTAGTCAGTAGCAGTGAGGATCCACCTACGTTGTCTTGAGGAAGATGGATTTCTTTCTCCAATGAAATCTATCCTCCATTTCTGGAAAGGGACTTCAACCTGTATGGGTTTCAAAGATAATGGTAATAACTTCCTTATCCCTTCAAAGATCTAACATTTGTGGCAGGAAGCAACTTTCTTATGGGTATCGGAGAAGATGGTGGGCCAATAAAACCCTTCCCTCATGATTTTTTTTACAGTTTCCTTCCAATAGTGATGGCCTCCACATTCTCCTACATGAAATTCCTCAATGATCCTTTTTTCCTCTTGCTCATCCACACAGTTCAGCAGCACCCCTTCTGGCTCCTTCCAATACAATTTTCCCTCTAAGATGAAAAACTTGGATGCTTTTTTGCTTGATAAATTTCTCCCTTGTCCTATCCATACCCTGTGGGTACTTCAAATGTTGTAACACAAAAATGATATCAGTTTACCACAGGGATAATAGAAATGCTCACCTACTAGGGGACATGGTTGTCCCTGAGGATTTTTCCCTTCTGCTGACAACTCAGCAATCATGTGAAGGCTGAGAGAATCGCAGTTGGATTGGGCCATAATCTTGTCCAATCCCTAGCCTTTGATTAATTTTGTGGGCTTGATCTCCAGGTCATACTCGAGAAGGCCTGCTATCCACTTTCCCCTTCATCCCTCAGGATCAGGTTGGGTCAAAATGTCCTTCACGGCGTTGGTGGGGATGTGAGCAATGATATGGGGATGTAGGATGTATACCAGGAAATCCTTTAAGGCCTATACCAGAGCATAATATTGCTTATATAGGATATTATAATATAGGGGATCATCTCTCAGGGTCTTGCTGTAAAAATAAATGGTATTTTCATGTCCCTCATGATTCTTCTGCAACAATACCCCTGCCACTGTGTTCTTTGAGGCAAATGAAAATATGAGGAAGTATTTAGAAAAATCAGGGCTTGCAAGTACAGGTGATTTAGATATGGCCTTATTTATGTCTTCAAAGGATTATTTAACTTCAGGATTCCACTTGATTTCTTTATCCTTTCCCAACATGTATGTTATATATTTCACTATTTCAGCAAAGGCAGCAATAAATCTTCTCAGAAAATTTACCTTCCCTAGAAAGGATTGAACCTTGACTTTATTCCAAGGGAGCTTGATTTTGCTGATCACCTCAACCCTCTTCAGATCTATCCTGATGCCTTCATGAGAGATCACAATAGGATTTGAGGCCAAAATCCGACGACATCCGGCGAAAAGAACTGTTTTGTCCGATTTGTTTTTGAAATCTTGAAGAATCGCCAGTTTTTCGACCTTCATGGTAGTCAATTTTTCAACTAGGCTTATTGTCTGATTTTTGATGTCCCCATAATTAAATAATATGTTGCGTCTCCTGGTAAAATCAATCTCTATCTGTGGGCATGCCTGTTTGAATATGGCAGCGGGCGGCTATGGCGCTTCCAACGTAAGTTTTTGTTCCATTGCAGAAATGGTGGTATCTCAGGTATTGGAAACTGAGAATCAATTTTCAACCATCAATCGACAATGGTTGTCTCTCTCCTACCTGGAATCATAGGGAAACCCTATGTGTACAAACCAACCCTTTTGTCCTGGGAAAAATTGATGTAAACAACCTTTCCTCTTGTCATTGGACCATGAAACTTAAATTTATCAGTACATAAACATGCATGTTTTGTACGTTTTTATTTGATTTGGGGTAAGGAACTGGAATATAGATGCTCACTATATAATTATACGATATAAACCTTTAGTTTTAGTTGCCTTATTCCCGCTTCAGTACCTTTGGAATAAATACATGGATTGCTTTTTGTTCTCTTTACTAATTGGACTGCAACATTATGGGAGAGGGGCACTGCACCAAAAGTGAGTTCATAGGTTTTTCGTATCTTTAATATGGGTACAAAAACCACTGGATCTGAAGGTCTTATTCTGGATGGAACCATGTCCCTATACTGGATCGTGGTTTGTAAGCTAAATCTACAATGCACAGTATAGGGCTCTTTTACCAGAGGAGAAGAATGTTCCTCTTGTGGAATAGTGGCATCAGATTCAAGGAGAAAGGGAGGACGCTACATTCACTGTTTAAGGAAGGGCAGAGCCAAATGAAGAGAAGGAAATGAATTCCTGTGCTCACCCTCCATTCTTCAGTAAGATTCTATATAACCAACATCTATAGACACCATCTTGGTATAGTAAATAGGGATAGTAAGATAATAATGGATTAAATATGCAGGTATCCGTAGCGCAGGGTGTTCCCAAGCTCACGAAACAACTAGTATATTTATTAATTACTAGTCCAAAAGAATTAGATATTTCTTGTTGGGTTTGAAGCCCAAGCCATCTTTTGAAACCTCGAACTAGCTGCCACAATAAGGTATAGTGTTCAATAGCAGAGATTCACACATTTGTTGAAGGGTGTGGCCAAGAAAAATATGATATTTCTACCGTAGAAGTCGTAGAAGGAGAAACTTGTGTTATAGTGCATGTGGGAAGTAGTTATTTCTGTTGGGTGTGTTATGGAGCTATCTTTTGTGTTATATATCTTTATTTGAATTAAATCTTCATTCTGCTACCGCTTTTGCTTGTGTGAGATTTGATATCTACCAAATCCACTCAATATTATCTACTGAAAGGCATCTACAACAGTTTATATTTGTTTATTGAAGTATTCCCAGTTTGTGAAATACCAAGGAGAAAGTTGAAGTTGTGGAGGACACCTTTTTCCATTATTGTTAGTGCATCAAATTTTCCAGGCATGTATTCACCTTATTTTTGAGTAAAATCCAGATTTGGAAATTTGGCTTTAAAAGTCTGATTTATGTTTTATATTATTACTGTAGCATTTTATTTTGTAAGCTTAAATGTTGTGGATGGTAAATGTTACATATGCAATAAGAACTTCCTTCTAAACCATCTAAGGACAATAATCATAAGGATTGAACAACTAATGCTACATTTAATAATATACACTACAACTGTTTGTCAAAGTCACAGACCAAATTACTTACAGTCCGTTACAACCTAGTGTATGCAAAGTGTTTTTAAAAACATATACTTGATCTCTACAGTGAACAAGGAAGAAATCATACTTCTAGAGAGGATTTACTCTACAATAGAGATATATCCACATAGTTAAGAGCAATTGCATGAATCCTGAAACCCTTTCAGACTACTTAAACAGTAAGTGCGATAAGAGGGAAATGTGAATATAGAAATACGTTCATTAGAAGAAAATTATCCAAACTTGCTGGATAAATGCCTTTGGTTTTACTCTGGGTAGATACACTTATCTATGGTCTCTGGAATGTCAAGTTGGTCACCTTGGTCTTCAAAGTATATGATTTGGTTTTGATTTTTAAAGTAGATGCAGGTTTTGGTTTATTGATTTAATTTTTTTATTGCTTCTTTTGTAGTGGTTTCTGTGCTGCTATTGACGCTCAAGCATTCACCTCTGAGTTGAAAAATAAGTTGTCATCCAAATGTCAAGGAAAGGATGAAATTGACTTTACTCGGGCAGTGAAAGAGATATGTTAGGATTATTATGATAAAGGTACAAAGAAAGAGGACTTTATGCTAGATATTGATGATGGTAAATCCAAATCATGTATTGATGAAATATTAAAGGATTCTACAGAGAAAGTACAGTTTACAAAAGATGATAAAATCCAAGAAGCAACTGATGAGTGAGAGGAAATGTTGAAAATGAAACCAATGAAGAGAAGGGAGGATATGGAAGAAATTGATCGAAATTATAGGGTACTGAAATGAAAAACATCATAGTGCATGTGATAGGGGGGATTGGGAGATTGAATTCTGGAAATGAGGGTGTGATAAAACAAAACACTTCAAGAATTATTATAAGTTGATATTTATAGAGTAAACTAGTACCTCAGTTTATTTTATTTTTTGCATCTTTCTTTATTTAGGGGTTGCCGTTTGGGATCCCAATATGTATCAACATGTGTACTCAGTAGTCCCATTAGATTGCTTTTGTGATCATTTGTTGGACTTTAATAAAATTATTTTATCTTATGTCCCTTGGTTGTCAGCGAACATACATTTTTCTATGCTGTATTCGAATTGTGAGTGGTGTTTGCTAGGGTCATATTTCTTTTGTTAGCATTGGTTTCTTTCCTTTAGGAAACTCTTCTTCCTAGATCTTCAATAATGTTGAAGCTTGAATTATCCTTGATCCTCTAAATTCAGGCTCTGCATAGCTCCTCGGCTATTTATCTTTATAATCACTTATAAGTAGTTCATAAAGTTTTTGATTCTAAAGTTTGTATTGTTTAGTTTTGACACTGTTTTTGAAATCTGTCATGATTCCCCTAGGATTTTCCAAAGTGGTTAGTTTTTGGATTTTCTTATAATCTTACTGCTTGCTGTTAAAAAGTGGTAATTTTATCTTTGTTATTTTATGAATATATTTTGTAAGGGAAAGTTTTGGCTTTCCTGTGGTCTTTTAGACAACAAAGGAAGTATGTTCTTGTTTTTTTTTCTCATGTAAATTAATATTGCTTAAAAGAATTATAAATGATGCATAGGAATTCATGAATGTTTCAAATACCAGGCTTACATGGAAATGTAAATATTTGTTCAAATAAATGAAATGTGATTATGTTTTTTCCTTAGTGTCATCTTTAAGTCGATGTATGCTCAATTATTTTAGTTGTAACTTTGAGCACAACTATCCCTACTTTGTTAAAATGTGGTAATGTTAGTGCTCTAATTTTATCTTTTCCAACATGATACCAGACTATGTAAGAGTCTCCTTTAGGAGCATGCACAAAAAATGAGCCTTCCACTTCCTAGTTATTGTTGTAAAAGGTGAAGAAAGATACATTTGCAAAACTTGCAGGGGGTAATGTTTACATTTGTTCCATTATAGGAAATATCATTTGCATGGTTACTAGGTTTTTAAACATATTTATATTCCAGTTATTAAGTATGATATTTTGTGTTACAACTATTTGGAAAAAATTCCTAGCACTGTTACCACACAAACTAGCATCTTAAGATTGAATCCATAAAATCAATGATAACATATGGATGATTAAGAGGGAGGCCAATGTTACCACACCTAACCCTCTCTTTCTCTTTAGGTTAGCTCTTCACTAGCTCAAGGGAGGAGCCCTTATATAGGATTATTATAGTATAACAAGGAAGCACATGATGAAATCAAAGAATAACTTTAGCAAACCAAAATGTTTTGTTATTTTATAAAAGATAAAGGTGATGAAGGGATTGGAGACCAGTGTCTTATCAAATGGGAAAATGGGGTCAACCAAGGATTCAACAAGGGTTTCTTAAGAAATATTAGAAAGTGATAGGTTTGATTTTAAGATCAATCAAAGGGGAAATTTCTAGAGCAGAAATTTCAAATGCACATTAAGGAGGAAGATTAGCATGGAACGCATCAAAAAACACATAATCTACAACAAAAACTGGGCACCTAAACTACACTTCCAACTTATAGCAACCCACATAAATTATTGTCACATACCCCAATTTTGTAAAAAACAATATTATCTCATTTGATTTTATTTAAGGACAATATGTTAAATTTTATGCTAAGTTGTAATTGATGACTTAGCAAAGTCAAGGATATTTAATGTAATTCTGAATATTTTCATTATAAATAAATAAAGGTGGAGACAACAGCTTAGGAGAGATGTTAAAAGAGTGTTTACTGGTCAAATTAGTGGAGGAGACTGGGTGGAGAGTAAACAGACATGTGCAGCATCCTCAAACCACTTCCAACTATTGCAGGTGGCAACCTCCCTACATTTGTGGTCATGATTCCCCAAGAAAGTGGAATCAGAGTAGGTGGATCAATTAATGACAACTGACCCAAAAGACCTAGGCAATCTTTATAAAAATTCCCATTGAAGCGAGCTGAGGCTGCTCATTCTAGGGAGGTGATCATTTTGGTGAATGTACTTAAGAGAAATTCAATGGAAGGGAATTGTGGAAAGAGTTTGAGGGGATAACTGCTAAGTGATCTAGTGCAACTTTTCAGCTGAAGGATCTTACTGCTGAGTGTAGAGTGTGTTACTAAGTCATTGGACTAGTCTATTGTTTGCATGCTCCACCAGTTCTTAGCCAAGAATACCAAGAACAGGCTCGGGGGTCTTGAGGAAGCGTTGTTTGAGCGCTCTTCAGGAGTTGGTAGGATTAAACGACCTCCTAACACTGTTGTTGTCTATCCTAATTAGGTTCTACATGATTTTGTTTCATTGTGTTAGATAGTTAAATATGAATCTGACTATTAAATGAATGTTAAATATTTAGTTGTAAAATGTTAGAGTTAGAAATCTGTTAGATTACTGAAGAAATGAATCTGAAATAGTAATGTGTTAAGATGGGGAATAATTCTAATCTGTGGTTTTCCACGCCTGGAAGGACCAGGCCGTACTCTATCATAGACAGAGTATTTAAAGTAGATGAAGAAAATGATAAGAGACTGAATTCATTAGATGTGGTTCTGCATTTCATAATAGAAAAGTAATTTATTTCAGTATGTAGGTTATTATCAAAAGAACAATAATATGGTTATCTCTGTTATTGTTTTTACAAGCTTATTTATGTAAATATACTGGAAAAGAAATAGCAGTAGCCTAGTACAGGTAGAAGGATTATTATATTAAGAAAATACCCTAGTAGATAAGATGTTGTGTTTACATACAGTAGATTATTCTTTATTTTTATTCAAGTTAAAATATGCTGGAGGATAAACTGTGTTACATTATAGATACATTCCTTTGTAGATAATTAGTATCTATTTAAAAAATAGTAGAAATATCACAGTCAAGCTACTTTGTTATATTCAGCTAAATAGAGAAATAAACTACAAACACTTAGTTTTATTTACTAATAATATCAACTAAGCTAAGACTAACAAATACCATAAAACAAGTTGAGATACATTAAAGTATTCAAAATATAAAGAACAAACTAAACTAAGTTATAGAATCTATGTTTTTACTTTTCAAAGGAACTCTGAGTAAATTCAACCTGTCAGCTTAAGTAAATAAAACAAAAGAATATGATATAAATAAATATCTATCTAAGTACAAAACTGTTTTATATTTATCAAATCGGTTATACCTGTAAAGTTATTCTACAGGGTCGAAACCCTAAATTATATTTATTATTGTTTCAAATAAAAAACAATTAAACTATAATCCATTTGTTTGGATCATTATATCAATAAATAAATTTAAACTATTGTAGACTGGTTACAGTCCTTATAACAAATATATAAATTTAAGAAATCCCAATATACATTGGTAATATTATTAACTTAACACAAGATTCTACAATTAATAGAACCTATTTAAATGAATTAAAAGAATTTATTTAAACGAGGGTTTCAATCAGGAAAATCCTCACTCGTATTTCTGAGCCAACAAATAAATATTACGAATTACTCTATGACAGAGTTACAGTTACAGTCTTAAAAAAATAACCATATCATACACACAAAATATAATAAACAGTAAATTTCTTTATTCACAGTTGAATAGGGTAAAATCCCTACTTATACAGAGTCACAAACAGTATTACTGCAAAAACGAGTCTAAGCTCGAAGATAAACTGTCTTAAAAACTATTGCATTACATTGACAGGCTGTAAGGCTAGAAATTAAAACTATTTACAACACCCAGCTCACGGCTGGAACTACCCATCAACTCAGCAAGGGTTTGAGACATAATAAAACCAACAATAACTTTTAAAAAGAAACTACATAGCTAATGGCGAAGCTGGATAAGCTTCCAAGCTCAGGGTTACATCATTGACAACCCTATTACAAGTAGGGAAAGAACCCAAATGCTGAAGACATGGCTTACTGAATTGGAGCCACAGCATTCGAAGACAACCAGCATTGTTCTCTTCACGATTTGCAAGTGGAGTCTCGAGTTCCTGTAAGGAGTAGTATACAATACAGAGTGTTATTTACAAAACTCTTAAAACATTGTAAACCCTACTATAAAAACAACTATGTTGTAAATTCTTCTATGTTGAAAATAACACTAAATAATTACCTTAATAAGAATGTCGAACAGTCTAGCGGAGAGACTGTCACTAACTGCAATCTACTCATAGGAATTTGCAAACCCTGTGACAATGGAGAAGCACAACCAACAGCAAGCAAATCTTAGCTTATCACCGGAGTGACAGACCACGAGGAAGCATGATGGAGCTACGGATAGGCCGCAAGCAAGTGGAAAGAAAAACCAATAAACTCTTACAGAATAAAGAACCCATAGTTATAAAGTTTGGCAACAAGATCCAGCACTGAATACTACAACAACATTAACCCAAGACTCGGAGCAAATTGGAATAGGAAGGAACTCATGGCTGCCATGAAAATTTTGCAGAGCAGCCCGAAGGCCAGCGTGAACTATGGAGGAATAATAGAAAAGGGTTAGGTTTGCATTGGTTTTTATATCTCCAATACATAGACAAGAGGTGACCACGTGCCCTTAATAATTCAAACCATGCATGGGTCGAGTTCTATAGTTCACCTACGATCAATAATTCCAATTATTTAAACAAGGATTTAATATCAAATTTGCATAAGCTATGATGCTTGCATATATAAACATCCCATCGATAATCATATGTCAAATTATCGTAATGTTGGTAGCACGATATGGGAGTTTTTGTTAAACAATAATTTATCAACGTCGACCCTAGCAAAATATAGTAACCATTTGATGTAGGGAAAAATCCAAAGTTGAATTGTTTAGAACCTTCGAACTAACTATAGATTTTTATGTTTATAAACATTGTGAATATTGCATGTTTATAACCCTTTTGAAATCAACAATACGAATGGTAATAAATTATAAAGTTGGATATCTTAGTAAAAGAATACATTCATGAATTCTTTTACAAAGTTCAATTGGATTTAGACTTTAACAAACACTAGTTGCATCTCAACATGTAAATTGCTAGTAATTTACCAAGAATATTTATTTGGTAGAATAATTTTGTGAGTATACAAGATAACTTGTACTTAGCATAGGATATAATGTTAATCATTATAGAAATATCTCCCTTAAAAGTTGTTATAGACAGTAACTTCATATAAGAAAGGAATTATAGTAATAATAAAAATTACATTGGAATAATCCTACTCAAGTCCATAATCATTGGAACAACATGGATGGACTTAGATTTAAGAAGTAAAGGAAAACAGTATTCCATGTGAAACGACGTAGTCGATTTTTACGCTAATCAAGCTTTTAATATCAAGAAGTTTTTACAGGCAGTAAGTTTCCCTACAGAATGTAAATATTGAACAGCTTGGTACTCAAGTAATTAATACGATAAGGTATATGATACAATAGTACATGCAATACAACATTGACGAGGAAGCTAATAACCTATTAATGAGAAATTGATTTATACATATAAGTAATAGGTTGATACTTACTATACTAGTAAGTTAAAAAGGAAATCGAATTTAATATTCTAATGAGAATCTTACTATCACTATTGATCGAAGCTCTTCTATGTATAAAAACCAATAGTACAATAAGTATAACATTTGCAAGATAAGCATATCAAAGTAGAAGTTACTATGCAACAAATATTACAAGTCTAGAATCCACAGTAAATATCTTTACTGTCGCTAAATTTGATAAAGAAAGAAACTCATTTAATTGAACTTTGCTTACAAGAAAAACTGGAGAAAACAAACTACTTTACCTCATTGAAGTTGCTTGGAATTTATTAGCTTATTTACTAAGCATATTAATTGCAAATAGAAATACTTCATGATACTTTATGAATTTAAAATGTTTACTTGTTCAATCATACCTGTAAACCTGTAAGAACCAATAATCTTTTTGTGTTAGCATAAATGCTAAGTAAGCCCAAGATTCAAATTTAGATTCCACCTACTTGCCATAAAGAAGACTCATCAGTAAACTGAAATAAAACAATACACAAGTAAACCTTATTTATGTTATGAAAAGGAAACTGCTTTAGTTAACGTAATTTGAAAATATGTAATACTAGTCATTGAACTGTTCCTTTTTCTGCTAGCCTTTAGCTGTTAGTAAACCGCAGTATCAGCATTTTATGTTATCTCAAAATTTTAAATTTTTGTGAAAATTTGGGTTTTGACAATGATAGAGTCTATTCTTTAGTACCTCAAATTCATTGAAAATTTGAATATCCATCTATCAACCAAGCAAAAGAATATGAGAAGCCTTCAATGGAGCACCAACCTTAGCCATCCATAAGAACAAATAAATATTCCAAAATTCTAGTGGGATTTCTCCCCAATTACAAACATGAGAATTGAATGAGAATTCCAACCCTCATATAGGTTGTAGTCGACCATCTCATTCTACAATAATATATAAATAAAACTAGGATAAAATACTAGATCTATCCTAGGATAGAGTAAGCAAACCAAAATGCTCCATCAAAACTCTAACAAACCCTAACAACCTCCATGGAATAAGGGGGTTAAACCCACAAGTACAATATCCAAGATATAAAAAAGGACCAATAAAGAGGGTTCCTTCACCAAACATGGATGAAGACAAGCAGAAACCCTAATGCATGACCTCCAAAGGCTCTTCCAATGGATAGTGCTTTGACATCATCGATGTGTAATGAAAGCATCCAAGTAGAAGATGATTTTAAAGCATGAAATGGAAAAACCCAAGATTAGGGTTTGACCAACCTCCAACACCCAACTATCCTCCATAAGGTGGGTAACTAACCCTCGAAAGTGGACATCCAGGTGAGCAGATCCCTAACTAGTGGAATGCTCACAAATAAGGCATCTACGAGTGCACAAACAACCCTCCAAAAGGCGGTTGTTAGCCCCTATCTAGAAATATCCTCTAAAAGAAACATACATATTCCAAAAACTTAACGCTCTCCCAAAAAGTACCCAAGCAAGTGTGCCAAAGATTCTCCAAAGGTGGACACTCCAAGGGACAAAACCTAATCAGTGCACAATGGTCCATCATAAAAAACACAGGAAGGAGTCAGATTTCTCTCCAAGGTTGAACATTGCATAGATAATGAAAAATAATCATGGAAGGAAAACCATTCTGTTGAACTCTCTCATCAACATAGAATAGAAATTCTCCAAAACTGGCATAGAGAGAAGAGCAATCATCTACAAGGTGGACGCTCCATAAATTAGGGCCTCAAAAAAGGAGATAGATCCAGCAAAACACCAAGAAAACCAAACCTTGTCCATTACAAACACATTGTAAGTTGTGTGTCCCATATTCATCTGGATTAAAGACGATATAGGTCTATATTAGAGATCTAAAAATGCTGGTTAGATTTCCATAGAAAATCTCTAGTATACTCCACTTGACCCTATCCTTTCCGAAAAATCCTCGCATATTTTACACAGGTGCACAGTTACAGGTATCAAAAAGGAAAACACTAATTTGGAGAAGAATAGACCTCAGAGTAGTCCCATGTCTAGGTGTGATACAGCCTCAGCACCCCTTTTGAACAATTTTTTATAAACAACTAGCTTTGCTTGTTGCTACAAGTCCACCTCTAAATGTCTTCAAGTGTTCCCTCTGTTTAGATGCAATCATTCCATAAGGAGAAGTATCCATGAAGATTTCTGGATGAATATATTTGGTTTCTTTTTCAACAACAATCTAGATAAAAGAGGTGTGATCAAGCCTTTATTAGCACCATTCAATGGTGACCCAAGCTGGGAAACTTTCTAGTGGACCTTTTTAGCATGGATCTCCATGAAGACTTCTCATAATAGTACATGGATATGCATCAGAACTGCCCAGGGTTTTCCTTGTAGCAGCAATTTGATTTTGTCATTGAAACCATGACATTTTGCAGGAAGCATTCCTCATAGTCAGGCCTCACACCATGTATAGCAGCACAGGGATGCAATCTGCTTCCTATATGCAACCATTTTAATGATTTCTATAACTCTATTATGATGTTACCCTTAGCCAATAATACTATTAATGCTCTGGATCGAATTCTAGGTGCATATACTTCAACATCCTATATCATCAACGTGCTTCAGATTTGAGGAAATTAATAGGTTCAACTTGAGGTTGATCATTCATTAGTTGTTGGGCTACAATAACACTTCAATACCCATTGTACTGCTAATTGCACTATTACCTTCCTACTTGTTATTGTGTTAATATGGCATATTTTAAAAATGAAAATAGTCTTAAGTGTTTGATAGATTCCTTCCTTTGGAACCATGTTAATTTCATCTCAAGATAACAATCATTTCACCCATATTATCAATTAGAAATAGATCCAATGATTCTAACCAAGCATTGCAAGGGAATCCAAGTCAATCCATCCATGCCAAATCATCTCAATCAACCAAGCATTAATCATGAAATTTCCAAATCAAACCAGCAGAGCAAGTGATGTGCAAGTGGGATGCATTATTGTACCATCAAATAATCACCATACGAGAGTACATCAATAGCTAATTGATAAGGAAAAACATCCCACAGCTACCAACATGTATATCCATCATGAAAATCTACGTATCCATAGGCATTAACCCAAATATGTCATGAGAATCAAATGGGCTAAAGAATCAAAATATTGGACATCATCAAATTAGGCCATCCCAATTTCCAACAAGATTCAATTCCCTACTGAAACATTTGATAAAAATCACAAGAAGACGCCCATGCAAAATGGGGGTAATGAGTACTGCAAATTAACTCACTAATGAGCAGGATGTCTGTACCCTTTTACAATTGTTTGACAGGGATTTCTTAAATTCTAGCCCATGGTGTTTACACCTATATTCTTGAAAGGGATGTATAATTTCTCATTAGAAATTAGTGTTTCTGTCTGCTACCCCTCATTGCATGAGGGTTAAAAGTGATTTTGATCACAAATATCGATCTTGATCAACAATGCTGCAGAAGGGAATCTTGGATGGCCCAGGTTTGAAGTGTCTGAAGGGATAGGAGACTCCAAGATAAGGATATATTGTCTGATTGGTGTGTCGACCATGAAACACTGGGAACCCTCCAGCATCCACCAAGAAACCTCCAAGGTAGTAATCAATTTTCAAAATATCAGATTCATGCACATTAGGAACTAGGGAAACAAGATAGCTGACAACAATACAGATAGCAATTCTAAAATCTGACGCATCCTTTCTCATATAAGTTTGTTTTTGTGTATTTGGATGACATATTGATTGATAGTGGTAGCAAAGGTGATCATTTAGCATATTATATTGGTGTTGGAAGTTTTGGATAGAGAGGAAGTGCAAATAAATTTGAAGAAGTTGGTGTATTTCATATTTGTAACCTTGTGGAAAGGATTGAGCATGGGCTTTGAGAAGGTGAAGGCTCTACTGCATTGGCTACTATTGTGCGGTGCACATGGGTGTTTTTCAGGAATAAACACCTTATAACCGAAGGTCTAGGGTTACCAACGTACTCTTAAAACTTGCAAACAATCAGCTTCGAAGTACAAAAAGCAAATAGGAAGATAGAATAAACTCACCCGATTAACGACGATTGATCCAAGCCTTGACTTCTTCCGCTCTGCTTCTTCTTCAAAGATTTCAAGGATGTGTCTCCTTCACCTGCAAAGAGAAAATCTTCTAAATACAATCTCATGCATGTATATATGACAAGTTAGATAAACAATATATAGAGTGCTTAATCATAAATACTCATCAAACCATGATACATGAAAGACATTCAACACGCATTTGGAATAAGGATTCTCTTTATTAACAATAGTGAATGAGATAAGATTACAACCCAACGCCTAAAACAAGGACTCCTCTGCAACCAAAGGATTCTAAGTTCTGCTGCTCCAAAGACTTCTGAATAGATACCACTAGCATAAATTTTCTCTCCAAGTATGATTTCTTAATGCCTTCCCCAAGGCCTCTATTTATACTTAGGGAAATAGAGCAGTTTCGAAGGTTGAGGAGGTTGAGATAGTTAAGATAGTTATTGACTAGGGATTAACACATCTCCATTAATCATGATTTGTTATTTTTAATGTCAAAGGAAGGCATACGTGAGTATTGATACTGGAAACCCGCGTATGACACATGACTTTATATAAGGGAAACCCACGTACAGATCTGTACATGGGTTGCAATGACAATACTTGCGTACTGTATGCGATATGTTGTAGGAAAAGTCGTGTATGTATGCGGGTTGCTTATAGGAAAAGTCGCATACAACAATTGACATATGAAAAGATAAAAATGGCAAGATGGATGGATAGTGAATGTATTTCATAACATGCCCATCTATAGTGTTTTAGGCAACCTTCAATCCATAAATGTCCTTTTGTGTGCCAACAAGTGAAGTGTCGGCACTAGGACAGAGAAGTGCTCTTTGGGTTGATAACAATGGGGTGAAGAGTTTCCATGGAATTGATAGATTTTACAAGAATTTTATTAGTTGTTTAGTTCTTATTTACCATATAAATCAAGCACTAGATCTTCAAAATAGGTACCGATGTCCCTGTTTCCAAAGTTGTAGACAACTCTTTCTACTCCAGCTTTTCCTGTATTCCTTGAGTCTATCAAAATTGAGTATTCTCCCATGCTGTTGTGGCATCTTTGGGGATCAAGATTCTTGAGGGTTTTTTATTCATGGTATTTATTCAAATGTTTTTAACCAATATATGCACCTCTTTAGTTATTGAATAATTACTTAGCTATTATGTGGGGATATAAAATGAATTATTGTCAGCATTTTATTGATTTTAGCATCTGTCGAGCTTATCTTATTGTAATGTTGGAAGCTTTTGCTGATTGTGTTGTTGTAGATATATTTTTATAATGGCTCAAATGGAAAGCTAGAATCAAACATGGAGATAATGGCACAAGTAATCTGGACTAGGGAGAGCTAGTTTTTTTTTGATAATGAAACATCAATGGTATATCGAGTTCGTTATATTGTGAAATTTGCTTAGATTTCTTAGTAGTTTAAACTTTTAGCAGTTGAAATCTGTTTCTGATTCTTTAACCTTTGTAGACATTTATTTTCTTATTTGTGTGGAGTTAATTTCTATATTTGTTGATTGTATAGATGGGCACTAAAGGCAACTTCAAGAATATATATAAGCCACATGTTGTTGAAGGTCTGTTGAGCCCAAATAGGGAAATGGTTACAGATTTTGTAAAATATATTTTTACTGAACATCCTTCATTTGCAAGGACAATTTGAATAAAATGCCTTGGTAGAAGTGGTAAAATGGTAAAGTCTCTTGACAGTTTGAGTTTGTGATTTTTGGCTCTATCTTATGTTAGCTCAAAATAATTTGCGGGGTTGTGAATTCTTAAAACTTGTATCCCTTTCTATTTTAAAAGCATCCCTGAGTTTTCTTTTTGCAAATGGATTTTCTGTTTTGTCTCTTCTCAAATGCATTCTTATTTACTGTATGATCTCTTATGGATTCATCTGTTTTTGTTTTGCAGTCTTCCCCAGTAATGTTCATGACAAAATATCTCTCAGGGTCACAAGGAATTGCGACATTCGAGGATCGCGATGGGATTTCATGGAGATTAGAGTGGTATGCATACCTGCAGTCTGGATGGAGACTTGTGTTCACTACTAGATGGTATGAATTTTCTTCTAATCACAATGCAAAATATGGTGATATCTTACTTGTGGAAATCCTGAAATTTGGCATTAAAAGTATGATTTATGCTTTAGATTATTACTGTAGCATTTTATTTTGCAAGCTTAAATGTTGTGGATGGTAAATTCTATTTAGGGGCTTCCATCTGGGCTCCCAATATGTATCAACATGTGTACTCAATAATCCCATTATATTTCTTTTGTGATCATTTCTTGGTATTTAATTCAATTATCTCATCTTATCTAATAGTTCTGGACACCCATCCCCCTATTCTGGAAACTAATGCAACATAGATTTTAAAGGTGTTTAGTAATTGTAGCAACATATGTATGGATTCCATTTTAAGACTAACTCTTTCTTTTGAGTTTGATGCATCTATCTAGATTATTCTGTTTCTCTCAGCTTCGAAACTCATAAATTAAAGACTCACTATAGATTGTTGATATACTCTAGGATGAGTCCAATTAAAAGTGGGAAATGAAAGAGGAATTCCCTTCCATGTTAAAGTCTCTAGCTATCTGATATGAAGAGATTTGGTTGAAGGAATGAAATTAGCTTAAGCACTACATCAAGATTGAGAAAGTGCTAAAGAAGTTTCAAATTTCAATGCTTTGGCTCACGAGTCAGTATGTCGGGTGCTATGTACATGAGATTTTTTTCCTTTTAACTGCTTGGATCTCAGTTCTTGATAACATTGTTAAGGAATTACTAACATCTTTTTAATTTGGAATTCATTGAGTTAAATATATTACATACAGTAGAATCAATGAGATAGGATGAAATATAAAATTAGGTGGTATTTATCCTCATATGCCCATTTACAAAAAATTGTGAAGACTCGATGAACATTTGAATTCGGTAAAAAGGGAAAGAATTGAAACTGAAGATGAAACCAAGAAAATTATAGAAGGCTCGAAAATTGTAGATTTGGTACTGTATTGCATGCATACTCAACTGACTTGCTCCTCCAAATGCTGCATAAAAATCAACTTCTTGCAACATGATAATCAGTTTGTTACAAAGAAAATCTATAATCTTTAGCAATTAAAGATCGGTGTTACAAATCCAAATCCAGAGACATATTAATGGCATCGTCGTGCATTGAATATATTCACAAATTTCATTTCCAGTCAAATACTCAGTGTTCGAGTTCCATAATGCAATCAGAAAAATCATGTAGAAGAATAAGTAGAGCCAATTTGTCATTAATTGGTCATGTGTTCGAAACTCGAAACTGCTACAAGAAGAACTATCATGGCTTATTAAAGAAGCTGCAGACTGAATCAATCATTTCCTCTGAGGATACAGTTCCTCCTCCTGCCACTATGTAGAAACTTAATCAATGGATGAAACAATCAATAATTGAGGTATTTGTCATCAATTAATCATAAACTTGCTTGTTGAATTTAATTGTTTCTTATTATCAGTACATTAGTCATTTATTGTTTGTATATTTATTGTAAGTGGTTTTCTTGAAATCTATGGGTTCCTAGGCAGATCGTGAAGCATATACAGGATGCCCCTTTTCTACATTACATATTCGACATTGAACAATCTCCCTTTGCAAGGAGATGGCAGAAAGTACCTTCAACTAATTATATCTCCCATGCAAGGATGTTTTTTTTTAAACATCCTCAGGCTGTCATATTTCTGACTCCTAGGCCATGTACAAGCCGTCAGATTTTTGACGCCTAATTCGATGAATAGTTAATAGAAAAAATGTATTCCAGGCATCGGATTGAAGTGTTATCCATCGGTTATTTGACTTTGCTTCATCGGAATTTAGACGCCTAATTCAAATAAAAATAGTGTTGAAAATTCGACGGAGTTTGAATTCATGTCCAATAACCAATGAATTCCCACTGATGCCAAAGAAAAATGTTGTCATCAAATAACAGACATGTGTCTGTCGAATTTCAGACATCAAATCTGTCGAATTTCAAACTCAAATTTACTTGTGGATTATATGTCCCAACAGCTTCCCTTCTTTCGTAGCAAAGAATGAATTTTTCGGAATCAGGGAGATGCTAAAATTTTTGCATTTTCTAAACATTCTCAATATGTGTGTGACATGTTCTTCACCAGATTTGGATAAAACAGTGATGTTGTCGAGATAGATGACCATTTTGGGAAGTGGTTAAGGGTCCTTTAAAGAAACTCTATTCAAGTTCCCGAAGTCAGTGCATATTCTTATTTCCCCATTTTTCTTCCTAACATGGACCATATTTGCCACCTAGTGTGAGAATATGAGGGACACAATCATTTTGGCCTCAAATAACTTCTTAATGTCCTTTTATATT
The DNA here is from genome assembly GCA_001517045.1 of Pseudotsuga menziesii. Lineage (NCBI taxonomy): Eukaryota > Viridiplantae > Streptophyta > Pinopsida > Pinales > Pinaceae > Pseudotsuga > Pseudotsuga menziesii. The sequence goes on along the minus strand of LPNX010211603.1, from coordinate 157,133 downwards.
AGGGGCAGTAGTTTGGGATTCCTCCTTCTCAGCTTCTATTTGAAAGGCATCTTGTCCTTCTTGATTGGTATGGTATGCTAGATTATGCTTGTATCATAGGCCTTACAGTCACTATAGCTCCAAGAAAACACATCAGAGTATTCTGTCATCGGTCAGATGTATTTCTGCTTGGATTCATATGAGAGGGTTCTTGATATCTTGATGACCTTGGGATGATCTTCTTTCCTAATATTTACATCCTCAACATATTCATAGATTGGGACTAGTTGAGGTTCTTAGCCACATCATTAGGATCAAAAATAGTTTCTAAAGGGATTATACCCCTGGGGATGGAGTTACCTTTCAGCTGCAGGATCTCCTTGCCACAGAGGGTATTCACATATTCATGTTTTCCATCAGCCACCTGTAACTCTGGCCCCCAAGCTTCCTTCGTTTCTCCTCCATCAATATCTTCAACAGGAGCAACATCCTCGTCTCGGGGCATTTCTTCAAGATCAACAGTATGTTTTTGCAAGGGTCCTTGAGTGGGAGTAGCATCCTCTAGAATCTTATTTTCTTCATCAATAGTCAATCCACCAAACTCCCCAGTGAGAGTGAGGAAATTTTGGATTTTCTTGTAATCTTCGAAGACTTGTCATCTCTTCACATTATCTGGGATAAAGGCCCTATGTCTAACTTCGACTTCATATTTCCTACCAGGGTGCATAGGGACCTTGAAAACCACCGCAGAAGTGGTCATGGAATAAGCTATGCAATTTTGTAATCTGGGGATCATATTAAAATTACATTCTTTAAAACATTCTATGAGGTCCTGGGAAACATTCCTGTAATTTCTCATCCTGGGATGTCTGGCCTGATACTCACCTGTCATTTTTTTAATCACTAGCTCAGAATCCCCATGTATTACTACCCTCCTGACTTGAAAATACTTCAGGATATGAATGGCTAACACCATAGCTTCATACTCTGCCTCATTATTTGTACAATCAAAAGAAAGCTTGCAAGAGTAATTCAAAGCTCTCCCTCCTAGGGTTCACACCCACACTCCATCTCATGCCCCTTATCTGCATGCTGCCCCGTCAAAGCTCACATCCCACACTCCCTCCATTTCTTTCTGAGTAGGCACAAAGGAATCATTCTGTGAACTGGAACTGTCTTCACCGCCTTCTATGAATAAAATAGCGAAGCCCATTTTCATGTCTAGCTAATATATGGGGTGATTATGTGGCCTTTCTATTCTGGTCACCATGTATGACAACTTTTTCTCTTTGAAGAGCCTTCTTTGTTTCCTGAAGACAGGGATAATGGCATATGACATGTCCATCTGGAGGGAACCTTTGAGTTTGGATTCCTAAGATCTTGACAATAGAATTCTAAACTTCACAGGGATGTCAGCCACAACTACATCCATGACAAGGGTTTTGATAGGGATCTGGGCTAAAGAGATGACCAAGTCTTTGATCAAGCCTAGGCACTTGGATTTATTAGAATCAAAAGAGAAGAGATCTTTGTAGGGTCTAGTCACTTCCAATCCCAGTTCATCCATGATTCTTCTGGGCATCATATTGTGAGAGGGTCCTGAATCAAGCATGACATTGTGCAAGATGGCATTATGGATGTTCAGGCTGACATAAAAAGGGGGAACTTCTTCATCAGAAGGCTCATCTACATGGGGTCCAAATAGAATGGTGCGCCTGTCATCTTGAAGATTTAGGGAATTTGATACAGCAGAGATTTCCCCTGGTGGCTTCAATACTATGTAAATTTTGGAATGATATTAAGAGTTTTTTAATAATTTAGTGAGGGGGACAAAGATATTGATCTTGGAAATTTTGGCCTTCAGGCTAAAAGAAGTTTGTCCCTGATCAGCACTTCTTGGATTATCTTCTCTTCTTTCCTTCCCTTGGGCTCTGGCACATTTTTTGATCCCTCCTTGGAGGGTGTGTCACCTTTAGGATTATTGGTAGAGGCCTTGTTTCATGCGTCTTTATTTCTCATGATAGGGACATCTCTATTTCTCAGGCTAATATTTCTCTATGCACCCAAAACAATGAGTTGATATCCTCTCTTGAAATCCTCTGTCTCGTATGGGGGCATTTCTCCCCTTTAAAAACAAGCATTGTCGTGTTCTTATTTGGTGATAAAGGTGGTGGGAGATTCAGTGTCTAGATAATGAATTTCCTCTTCAGCTTTATTTTCACCATCCTGATCCACATAATTTCTTAAAATGGAGGCCTGACAAGTGGATAGGGAGGGTTTCGTTGGTCTCTCTTCTTGTTATGGAGAACTTATGGCCTTTTGGCATTCTGATTCCTATTCTGCTGCTCTTGATTCTCCCTAGGAGGTGCTCTACCATCTACATAGATCCTTTCCATCATCCTTTCTGTGGTTCTCAGCATCGTGTCTATTTTGGCCTCTTGTGAGCTAGAGGTAGAGGGTTGTTCAGGTTCTTTATCTTTTCTCCTCTCTCCTCTTTCTCCTTCCTCTCTTCTCCATTCTCCTTCATCCCTTTTATTTTTTCTTGTAGCAGTCGGGTTTACCTCCACCTCTTTGGAAAATTTCATCATAGCTACCAAGGAGGCTAATCTCATTTCACTTAGCCACAAGGTAATATCACTATCGAAAGATTCAGCATATTGGAGTTGGGAAGAACCAATGGGAGGTTTGAATTGGGTAGGAATGGAATTGTATACCTTCATAAACCTGTCAGAAATATCTTGGACAAATTCACTCTCTCTCCTCCTCATGGAATGATATTGAGAGAGATATTGCTTAGGGTTCTTCTTGTCTGCACACTTATCCTTGAAAGAGTCTTCAAAGGCTTGATAACTCAGGATAGAGTTGTCTAGGAGGTTTTTGTACCATTTTCTTGCTTCTCCTGCCATAATTTTGTAAAATAATCTGACCTTGAAATCATCATGGTCCACTTCCTCTAGGTCTATCCAATCTAAAAACCATCCTAGGTGTTCTTCAGTTGAATACCCCCTCTCCCCATTCAAATGTTAGAGACTTTTGGAGTATCCCATAGGAAGGTCATGAAGAGCAGCAGGAAGCCGAAGAGGAGCAAACCTATTGTCCATCCTTGGAGGTATAACATGGTTCACAAGGGGGATTAAGACTGGTGTAAAAGAAATTGGTATGCTGTGAGGAACTGCAGGAATGTGGGGGGTTGTGAAAATGGAAGATGAAGGATGATTAGGCTTGGACACATTGGGAGGAAAATAAGTGGCAACAGATTTCCTTATGACGGTGGAATTTAACAGGGTAGATTCAGAAGTAAGCGTAGGGCACTCTGGGTCAGGAAAGGGTTGGAAATCCATGCCTAGAGGATCTGAGGTATGAGGTGCCCAGGAAATGCAGGGAAAATCAAATGCATAGGTATCAAAAACCAGGTTATAGAGGCTGGACTCAGATTTAGTTCTAGGGAAATCTAGTCCAAACTCCTCATTGCAATGTTCATATATAGCATTAACAAAGACAACACCTTCATCAAGGAAAGAAAGAGTTCTGACTAACCTTTGTAGCCTATTGTCCATTCGAATCAGACTCTCTGGATCAAATATTTCTTGGAAAGAGTCTACATCAATATTTCTCCTCATGCTGGTTCTTCTGGACGCCAGTATTTCTGTAACGAATATGAAATAAATTATTTAAATAGATTAGTTAATTATATGAAAGGGTGTAACCCTTCACACTCAAGCCTATAAAAGGTGAGCTTATTGTACATTTTACCCATCATCCAATATATTATTATTATTCATATTCATTATTAAAATGATAGTCAAAATCGACTAATAGACAACCGGATTCGGTTGCTCCATTTGGTATCAGAACGGATTTGCTCCTGCGCTCTAAGCTCGGACTCGGCTCATCAATCCCTCCTTGAGCTCAAACTCAGCTCATCAATTTTTGATTCCTCCACTGCTCTGTTTCACCCCTATCTCTCTCCACTCCACTGCTCATTCCCTTCCACCTTCATGCCACCTCCTTCATCCATTCGCTCCTCCACTACCAACGCTCCAATCACCCATCGTCTCCCACGTCCATTACTCCATTCCGCTTCTGCTCCAACCTACAACTTCTACCCATTAGTCTCGTGCCCTCCACTGTGTGCTTCCCACTACATACCCTCCGTCGCAACTTCTCCCTCGCCTCTCTCTCGCGCTAATACCTACCATTCCACTGCCCTTAACCCTCACAACCTTGACTTTGCTTCTACAACGTGCAGTCACCAGTGTCGTACCCATTGACTTCAAGTACCACACGTTCACCACATCCACCCTACGTCATTGCACTCGTGGATCCTCATCCATATTTCTACACCACCCCGTGCCCTTTCCTTCTACACACCTGCTCTTTGCTCCACACTCCTATGATTGCGGCCACCTCCTCCACGTGCCCTCGTAGCCACCACCTCCATACTCCCTCGCAAGACCTTCCCAAATACTCACATCTCGCAGCTCCTCCCTACACCCACGCCCTCCACCTTGTCATTACACCTCCTTTCTGCGGCCTGCAACAAGCTCATTCTCCTCTTCGCGCACTACCTCCACGGTCATCCACCGTGCCTCCACAATATCATCCAAGCTCACACCAGCCCAGCTCCCTGAACTCCTCTCCTACTTGCGCACACCCAGCCTACTCCTCTGCTTGCTCGCAGCCTGCTCATGCCGCCTACTCGTAGCCTGCCCCCATCTCCTCACATCTAGAACTTGCTGCCTCGGGCCTCATCACCATCAACCCTAAAATACCAACTCTCCTCCTCCACGGGAGCGCTAAGCCTGCAAAAGAAAATAAAAACAATTTTTATAAAAATTAAATCTTATATATAATAATAGTATATTATTATATTATAATATTTATTTAAAAAAAAACTATATAACAAATATTATATATATAGTTAAAAATCAAATATTATATTTTTTTATTATAATATTTGTTTAAAAAAATAAAATAAAATAAAAACTATATACAAAATATATTTTATGAAAAATATAATATTAATATTAATTAATTAATTAATTATTATATTATTATTCAAATTCACCTCAAAAGCCAAAAATAGCGCCGAAATACACACCTCCGTATACAAGGTCCAAGACCATGGAGGAACTGAAAGAGAAGATCGGAAAAATGGAGAATGACATAAAGTCCCTTGTCGCTAACCAAGAAGGCTTGAAGGAAAAGATGAAAAATAACAATACATTACTAAAAAACAATCTTGTTTTGGTACTAGAAAGAAGGATCGACAACAAACTTGACATCCTGAACGAAAAACAAAAATAAGTGGATGACAAAATGAGTACCATAATGCAAAACATAAACACATTAACACAGAACATGAGCACCATGACACAGAACCATAATACATTAATCAAGATGTTACAAAGGCTCATACCCAGTCTGGGCCAAGTCAACAGTCCACACATGCTAGATGCCTCATTTCATGTTGCCACCTAGGAAACACTCGCAAAGAATCAAGAAGAATTGCAAAAAGAAATAAAGATTAACAATGTGATGCTTGAGCAAGAGATAGAAACACAATTACTTCCAGATATGGAGGCACGATTAAAGGGCAAAATAGACGCTATAAGTAAAATAGTAGAGAAAAGAAAAACTAAAAATCACTGCTAACAACGAAACAATTCAGATATGTCACTTTCATTGTCCCGTAGTTCTGGGCCTCCATCAAACCATAAGGCAAAAGGAAATCACCGTCATCCTTACAAAGTGTACCCACCTAAGGCAAAAATAGAGTTGTTAAAATACAATGGAAGTGAAGACCAATGCGTAGCTTGGTTAAACAAAGTAGAAGAATACTTCGACATTTACAACATTCAATCTGACGAGGAGAAGGTGAAATATGTGTCAATGCATATGGAAGGGTACGCCTATAATTTGTACTTATGGTGGAAGAGAGATATTTTTACCTACACCTGGAACTTGTTCAAAAATGATTTTTTTAATAGGTTTTAAGGAATCAAAGAAGATGAATTTTTCAGTAAACTTACCAGACTACAACAAGTCGGAAACGTTGAGGAATTCACACATCAATGGGAATCCTTATCGACATGAGTATTTGGGTTATCTGACAAGCAAAGACTCAAAACCTATTTAGGAGGTCTTAAACCACACCTCCAAAAAGAGTTAAAGTTACATGACATACCTAATGTAGAAGTAGAAATACATAAAGCAAAAGCCGTAGAACGCAAATTGGAAGGAATAAAAACAAAAGGCTATAGCCATTATCGACAAGAAAAAGAGACACAATGTAGGTACTGTGCAGATACTTGGTCTCCCGGCCATCAATGCCACAAACCTCAATCATATGCCTACGAAATGGAAAATAGATCAAAGTCATCTAACGGTTACTCTGATAATAAAAAGAAAAAGAAGAAAAACATATGTCGTCGATGTGGTGATGATTGGACCCCTGGTAAAAAATGTAAGAACAATGAGACAATACATTGCAAAATCATCAATGGAAAGGAAGTGCAAGTCTCTGCATAAGAGACCTCGTCCAATTCTAATACCGACACCAATTCAGAATGAAGAACGACACTAGGAAAATACTTAAGCTTTGAGGACAAAGCTTCCTTAAAGGGAGTGGCAATGTAATGAATATGAAATAAATTATTTAAATATATTAGTTAATTATATGAAAGGGTGTAACCCTTCACGCTCAAGCCTATAAAAGGCGAGCTTATTGTACATTTTACCCATCATCCAATATATTATTATTATTCATATTCATTATTAAAATGATAGTCGAATTCGACTAACGAACAACCGGATTCAGTTGCTCCAATTTCCCAGTGGAGTCACCTTCAAAATTTGTGTGTAGTCGCTAGAGCATGTATAACCAGTATGTTTTTATGACCAAATTCTCAACCAGGTCATAGAGCTAAACAATGTCGTTTCCTAAGGATATAATAGTGGTTACTTCCCTAGCAACGACGCCAAGATGTTATCACACTGTAATTTTCCTATGGTTATGGTAGCAAGTCACAGGGGTAGCCATTTCAAACCAATATTTAGACTATATTCTAGCCAATACAGTCAGGGAAGGCTCTCTAATTGAGGGGAACAAGATATTTGCAGATTTAAAGATGGTGAAACAGACAGACAAGAAAAATCAATGGGAAATGGAGTCACAGCCTAAAAATATTCAAGGGGCTTACAACAATAATGAGTGGTGATTTTTCTATGAAATATGATGCAATGTGGCTATTATGTTCAGTAAAATTATCTTGAAGTGATGACATATAGAAATGAGGAAAGAGCCCAATCAAAACCAGAGGCATCTATCAAAGGATGAATCTCTGGGAACACCTTTAACAGAAATATAAAAGGGGAGAACAACTGAAACAGAGCACCTATCCATGGATGAATTCTATCACAATCATTACCAACATATAACAAATACAATTTTGATGGAAGGAGTGTTATCAAAAAATAATTTCTTGCATACAACCTAGAAATGTATTGGAAGAAAACACATACATGAAATGGCAATATAGGAAACACAGACTAAACATGAAACAACTTGATGAATCTCATAGAACTCAGCGCATACTTTTAATATAAACTTCCAAGAAAATAACAGAGCTACAAAACCCAAGCATTAAAGATTCTGAATGAAAGTTATCAACCCTTTCTTACTCTATCGAGGGTACATTTATAGCTTCATGGGCTCCCTAGACCAACCTCAAAACATAGTCGAATTCAATTACAAAATTGGGAATCAATCCCAAATCATCATTTCAAATTCTAACAAACTCCTAAGGTGGCAGATTCACCATGATTTACACATAAAACAAGAAATAGGGGATCACAGACACGCTGGATAAAAAATGGCAATGTGGCATCTGAGATGCAGGCTCGCTTGACTGAAAAGGATGTTTTAAAACATATTCTAACGGTTTTATTCTCCCAGAAAAAATATGTATCATTGAATTTTATCCATGTTCCATCTCCATTTCGCACATATACTGGTCTTTTTCCTCCTCACACTTTCGATCCTGCAAAATAAACCACAGTCGTAGATCTCTTCTACGAGAAATATTGACCATCCCATGATGTGGCCCTTACGTGATTTTATGATCCCTTATCTTGTTAACCTTCACGCATATTTCTATCATGAAATCAACTGGGATCATAGATCCAATTAGTGCCATGATCTCCGCTGTCCAAAATGTGGGGTCCTACCAGATTTTGGAACGCTTTCTCCTGTTAAACTCCATGCACCTCCTCATCGTGAAATCAACTAGAACTGTTGATCAAATCTCCACCATCCAGAGGTGTGGGGTTTACCTACATTTTGCAGCACCTCCTCCTGCTAAATTTCACGCATGTATGGGATGTGAAGTACATGTCATCCATATATCTGGCCCGCTCAAGATCATGGCCGTTCAAATTTGTGGGTCCTACGAGATTTCACTATCCCGACATAGATTATCCTCTATGTAAGTTGTCTCCGTGAAATCCTCTTTCACCGTAGATCTTCAACATCCTTAGCTATCGGTCATTGAAACCTAAAGGATATAATGAATTTTGCAATCCTCCATAACTTTTACAAAACTTGCATCCTTCCTCAGTGAAATCTTCCTCCGTCGTTGATCTGGTCTGCTATGTATCTACACCATTTATATTCACCGCCGCATAACCTGTAGAACCTTATTTATGTCCTTCAAGGTCCTATGATAAGGAATTTTTGGACCTTATTCCTCCTTTTCATTTTCCTATTCCCTTGCCAACTATTTATCTCAAAATGGTGCTAACCCACCTACAAAGATCTTCAAAATTTAGCATTGTTGCTAACCAGGTGCTAACCTAAGATTTCTTAAATAAATTGATATCTTTAATTTGAAGATGAATTTAATAGTAAGCTTACTTAAATTATTTGAGAAAGTTTTGCGTTATTTTAATGAATGAATAAACAATGATGAACTAGATTTTCCTTTTATCAATTGATGAATAAACAATGATGTGACGCACCTCAAAATCGTAACATAAAAAAAAATTACATGCATTGTTTTTACCTTCATTTACTACCAGCTTACTCATGTGCAAGTTATGAATATATTTATCTTGTTTGTTATGACAAGTTATGTTGATTGAGGTAGTGGCTAGCTCCTTTCGAAACTTTTAGTCATGCCCATGTAGGTGATGTTCTTCGTTTACTTGTTTTTATTTGATTACTTTTTATGAGGGATTTATTTGCCCTAAGGCTTGGGGAGACTATACATAGTCTTAACCCCATCGCTTATGTAATAAGTTGGGTAAGTGAAAATTTGAAAGGCGCCTTTCCATAGCTTAAGCTACAGTGTATGGTGATCCTCCCCTTAAGCGCAATGGCTGAGGATTTGTAAAGTCATATGATACCACCAGATGGTAAACTTTCATTATAACTTAATATAAAGTCTCAAGGTTTGAAATATTGTTTTTGATTGGAAATATGTATAAATATAGTATTTTTGTTTGTGGTATGCCTTACCCAATGATCCATGATGAGTTTGGTTTTTGGTATACTTGATTATACCATGGTTCATGCGATGTAATAAAGTTCTTTCCATGAGAATAAAAGTTCGGCATTAAGCCATGGTTCATACAACGCAATAAGGATCTTGGAATTCGGGTTATAACGTATGGTTTGTATGCAATGACTAAAATCTATGATTAGCTCACCAAGACTTATTACACTTTCTCCTTGGTTGACTTTGGTAATTAAAGCGTGACCTGGTTGTGAGTACAATGCAACCAGTCCTTCCACGCAGCTGCTAATATACATTCTTCGTCGCCATCTGTCCATATTTGCAACTAGGGTTTAAACAGAGGTTTGATGTGCTTGGAAGTTGTATGAAACCTCAATTGGCCTGTTTGGTTTGTGTGGGAAGGAAGAGCCAAGCTATGCTCTGTTCACGGTGGAAATGTACAGGTTGTTTGTTCTTTTGTGTAGCCGGTAAGAGGCGAAGAGCTCTGCTCTAATAATGAGTGATGATGGCGTATTCATTTTTCTATTTTATGCAAGTGCTAACAGCTTGATGTTTGTTTGTTCCTTGAGGTGTTACTGGGCTTCCTCGGTTTCTCCAGTGAACTACATTGCATAGTTTTTTCCACAACCAGGCTTGCCACGACCTTTCCATTCAACATGTCTATTTAACGAGTAAGGGTTTAACCTAGTAAGGGTTTAAAATATTAGTATTAAGCAAAGTATGATTTTATTTTGTTTGTGTTTGTAGGAAGAGTAAGGATAAGGGTACTCTGAAGGAGCCGACCACTAACTCTCTCTGCAAAAAATGCCAAGGTAAGGGTTTTAACCCACGTTTTTTCCTCCATTCGGTTTACTAAACAATTGTTTACTTGTTCTTGACTGTAACATGTTATATATTGCAGGTTGATGGCGCTGGAGAGGGAGGCGAGTGGGTCACCTCCTCCTAGGCATGGATTTTTAAACAGCAAGGTAAAGTTCCTGCTCAAAAACCTAGTATAAAACAATTTCTTATTTTTAGTTATGGTTTCAATAATGTGCGCTAACTAAATCGCAATTGATGGTTGTAGGTAGCGCTAGGCATGAGCATGGGCCGAGAGTGGTAGCCACATCCGATTTTAAGATAAGTGCTTAGAAGTGTGTGGATATGTTTTGTAAACCCCTATGGTTTTACCCTGCATCGGCTTTGCATCCTTTGCTTCAACAATATTTGTTAGACGTTCTATAATGTTCATTGTAATTTTATTGACAAGGTTTGAGTGCCATTTTGAATGGTATTACTGCCATTATCTTACTGTTTAACGCTAGTTTTTAATGAATGTGGAAGCCATCAGAGATGGTATTACAACCACTTCTTATAATGTGAATTGAATGTTGATAAAAGGTTCCCAGTCTTAGGGACTGTGTAATTCCAATATTCGTTTTGCTTTGTGTTAACTTGTATATTGTTTATTTTAAAATCGATCGCTGCCATCATAAATGGTCTTACGGCCATGAACATGGTGATTAGATTGATGTTATAATGTTTCCTTCGTTGGTGAATATAGTAGGGATGTTTTCATACTATGTTAAGAGTTTGGCCCCTGTGTAATTAATGGAATTATGACCATTTCATTCTTTACTTATCGTTTGTGGAAATATTAATACAACCCATAGGGTCTAAGACTACTTGTACAGTAGACAACATTTTGATTTTATGTAAGGCTCAACTGCCATCAATGAAGGCTTTAACATCGGTCCTTAGGGAAAATGAAAGCTTGTTTCGTGACTAGGGTTTGATGTAGTGAATGTAGTTGTAACAACTAGCGTACCAATTTCTGAATATATTTAGATTTTATTTGATTCTTTATCTGTATTTTATTTACTTTGTGGATAGTATAACTCTAGCTTAGGATCTTCGATTTGTATATGTTTGTTTATGCAGAATATAAAAAGGTTGTTTTAAAATATTTATGTGATTTGATTTTAGCAGAGGACTAATAAAATCTTGATTTGTCTATAGTGGCATGTCGCATGTTGACTAGTTTAGATTTAGATAATTTTCGCTCTGATTTTATTGTTGTAGATCTAATTTAGATCATCTAAATCGTAGATGATGTATGTTTTTGGATCCTTGATCCAATTTTCTTGTTTTTCTTAGATTCATAAGAATGGCTTAAGTGAGATAATCGTTCTGTAAGAGGTTTACATATAGTTTTATTACATTTATTATTTAAATGTTTAGATCCTTATAGATTGTAAAAGTATGGAATTATAATCGTAATGTGGGGTTCTTCGTATGGTTTATTTGTAATAGATATACCCTATAAATACGTAATATTTTAAGACTTAATATAATTCTAGATATTCCACATACTATTAGTTTCGATTACAGACTAAGAGATAATATAGGTAAAGAGTGCGAAAATGCATTACTAAAAATTTGTTGTATAGAAAATAAATTGATATAGTTCGATGCATATCCACAAAGTGCAGAATTTTGATTGCCAAGATATAATCCATAAATAAAATCTTAGCTCAGGTTTGGATACTTGATCTAAGAAACTTTCCTCATAACCATTTCACATTTTATAGTCAACGTAACTAATTAAGAACTTGATAAATAAACTAGACTAATTGATGCATACTAGGATTTAATTTAACCAATTCAGATCTTGAATCCAACATTCTACTGTAATTTTAAACATAAAATAACAACTTGGCATTGCTGTTGGGAAAAAAAAGTGGAAAAGTTGTTCCTCCCAACTAAATCCTAGAGAAACCAAGTTACTTGCTCCAGAACCACCAAGCCTGTTCGCTGAACCACAAGAGAAAAATCCTTCAATGCGCCATCTCTTGCATTCTCAGATTCAATCCTCATCCAATTCTAGCCTCCTGCTTCTCATGGACATACTAATATATAGTATTTTTCCTAGGAATTGGTCATTTATGAACCTCCTTCTCTTTAGCATTAAACTAAGAGTTGTGACTTGATTTTTGGGTATGATGCCTGTTGCATCTTGAGTTCTCAATCAGTGGCTTCAACCACTTGTATTTTTTTCTTGTGGGTCAAAAAACACTCTTTAACATTTATATCCACTTTTGTCCCCCCTTCAGCATATTTTATTAAATAAAAATGATTTATTACAAAATATTTTATTTTTTACTTCCTGCCAATTTTTTTTTAAGTTAAAGTATTTTTTAGTAGAATTAATAATAAATTATTAATTCTTGGTGCTTTACATATACCTCCCCTTAGAGGATAACACCATCCTCAGTGTTATAATATTTCTCCTTTATTCTTCCATTTCATCATCCATGAATAAGACTGGATATGCCTCCCGCATATTACTTTCCAGTTCCCAAGTAGCTTCTTCTTGACTAAGGTGCTTCCATTGCACCTTGACTTGTCTGATGGTATGATTGTGGAGTAAAAGTTCTCTCCTATCGAGAATGCGCTCTAGTCCTACCTAGAACTCTCCTTAGGGTTCCACTTGGATCACATTCCAATCAATCATATGAGAAACATCATGAACATATATTTTTAAAATAGAAAAGTGAAACTCATTATGCACTTTAATATTGGGTGGGAGGGATAAATGGTACACAACCGACCCTACTTTAGCCAAAATTTCAAATGGACCGCAATACCTGGGTGCCAAATTTGAATACTTTCCCAATATCAAGGAAATTTTCTTGGCCTTTACCTTTATATACACATGTTCACCCACTTGGAACTCTCTAGGAGTTCTTTTTAAATCATCATAACTTTTTTGTTTGTCTTGTGCAGCCTTCAAGTTTTGTTGTACCTGTTTCATGGTTAGCTCCATATCTTTTAATAAATCAGGTCCTAACATTAACCTATCAACTCGACTGCTCCATGAAATTGGATTATTACATTTGAATCCATATAATATTTCAAAAGGACTCATACCTACAGAAAATTGAAAATTATTATTGTCAGCAAATTCCACTAAGTGTAGGTAGTCTTCCCACTTACCTCGCTTGTCCATGACATACATCCTTAGCATGTCCTCTAGGAATTGGTTTACTCTTTCAGTTTTCCCATGTTCATTTGTGAATGATAAGAAGTACTGAAATTGAACTGTGTTCCTAAACCTTTAAACAAAGATTTCCAGAAGTTACTTGTAAATTTTGCGTCTCTATTTGAGACTATTACTTTTGGTACACCATGTAACCTAAATATCTCTTTTGTGAAAATATCTGCAATATTAACAACTTTATAGGTAGTTTTAATAGGAATAAAATGAGCATCCTTACTTAATTTATCAACTACGACCATGATTGAATCATGTTGTCGGAAATTCTTCGGTAGGCCTATTGTAAAATCGATACTAATCGTTTTCCATTTCCATTCTAGAATGGGTAGTGCCTGCAACAATTCTGTTGGATGTTCATGTTCTGCCTTAACTTGTTGACATTTTAAGGAGTGAGCTAAGTATTCTTCCACTTCCTTCTTCATGTTTGGCCAAAAGAAATATTTTATGATCATGGTGATCATATTCTGGTATCCAAGATGCTTTGAATACGGTCATTTATGTAGTTCATTCATAACTTTAAGTTTTATTTTTGTTATATTTGGTATGTATAGCCTGTTTTTATACAGCAACAGTCCTTGTTTATTTAGGCTAAAATCTATTTTTACTTGATTTTGTTCATTTTTAGCAGTGTTTTCTTTAAAAAATTGATATTCCCTATTAGAATTTTCAACGCTTAGGATCCGATTTTCTAGATCAGATTCATAGTTGCTTCTTGCAAATAGTAAATTTGCATGATGACTTAAAGCATCTCCAACTTTGTTTTCCTTTCCTTTTACGTGTTTGATTTCAAAATCACATTCACTTAAGAAGGACAACCATCTTTCTTGTCTCACATTTAAATTTTGTTGATCAAATAAATAGTTACTTATGTTATCTAACATAAGCTGAAATTTCTTTCCAATTAGGTAATGTCGCCACATTTTTAAGGCGTGAATTATGGTAGCAAGATCCAAATCATGTGTAGCATAATTTGTTTCATGTTAATTTAATTTCCTAACTCATATGCCACGACATAATTTTCTTGTATCAAAACCTTGCCTAACCCTTTCTTGCAAGTGTCAGTACATACAACGAAGTCCTTGAAATGATCAACAATATTTAGGATTGGGCGGTAGTTAGTAGATGTTTTAGTTTATCAAAGATTTCCATGCATTTTTTCAGTCCATTCAAACTTTTTACCTTTCTTCTACAATGAATTTATGGGGTAGGAAATCTTAGAAAAGCCTTTGATGAACTTTCGGTAGTATCCAGTAATCCCCATAAATGATCTAATGTCAGTTACATTTTTAGGAACTGATCATTCAGTGATGGCCTTTATTTTGTTGGGTCCAACAGAGATTACATCCTTGGACACTACGTGTCCAAGGTATTGAATCCTATCTTTAAAGAAATCACATTTACTAAACTGTGCATATAGTTGTTGTTCTCTTAGTACTTGCAGAACTATCTTTAAATGTTCCTTATGTTTTTGTTAATTCTTTGAGTAGATTATCATGTCGTCTATGAAGACAACCACAAAATTATCTAGATAGTTAAAATGTTGTTCATAAACACATGAATGAAACATGTGTGTTTTTCAACCTAAAAGGCATTACGACAAACTTGTAGTGACCATAGCATGTCTTGAATGCAGTTTCAGAGATGTCCTCAACTTTTATTCATTCTTGATGATAACCAGACCTTAAGTCTATCTTTGAAAAGACTGTTTCTCCTCGGAATTGATTGAATAGATCATCTATCCGGGGTAGAGGGTATGATTTTTTTAAGATCATCTTATTTAACCGTCAATAGTCTATGCACAACCTTAAGGTTTTGTATTTATTTTTCACAAATAAGACCAGTGCTCCCCAAGGAGAGACACTAGGTTGAATATACTTTTTATTAATAAATTCTTGTAGTTGATATTTGAGCTATGTAAGTTCTATTATGTTCATTTGGTGAGGATCTTTCGACGCTGGTACTGCTACAGGTATTCGATTGATCGTGAAGTCAATGTCTCTTTTCGAAGGATGTCTTGGGACTTCTTCCGGAAAGATGTCTTCAAACTCCTTCAATACTAGTATGTATTCTAGTTTAAGTTTATTGTCATTGTCATCATCATTCATTATATAGACAACAAACACTTTACATCCTTTTCTTATTGATCTTTTCATTTTTAATGCAGAGATTTCTCTGATTGTAACCTCCCTAGGAATCAATTTTAATTTTATAGGGTTTCCATTATCGTCTGTACATGTAAAGGTTTTGTCAAAACAGTTTAAAAATACTTTGTGTTTTTTTAGCCAATCCATTCCTATTAACATATCATAAGAACCTAAAGTTAGAATATTCAAATCAACATGCGTAATGAAATCATTCATCATCAATTCACAATTATTAACAAAACTAGTAACTTTACGTTTAGTACAGGTGGCTAATTTTACCGACCACAACTTATCAAAATTTTATGGTACTAATTTATATAATTCAACTATTCTAGGTGATATATAACTCAAACTTGCACTTGGATCAATCAAAATGGAAATAGGTTCATTATTTATCATAACTTCGATTTCAACCATGGAAGTCAGATGGTATGCTTGCTAGTTTTCCAACGAAGCGCAAATTGTGGGCATGCTCCTTGCCATGTCTCCAACTGTCACTACTTCTTGAATGGAGTGAACATTTAAATTCTTATTTCTTAATGGGCAGTATTTAAAGTAATGTGTCTCGCCGCACTCCCAACATTTTAAGGATTCTTTCTGTGTTGGGTTATTGTTAAAAATAGTAGGAGGTTCTTTTACTGCAGAATTATGTGGTTTAAATTTTTTGTAGTTATTACCTTCATAACCCCTATAATTAGTCCCTATGTTTTTGTGGAATTTATTCTATTTCTTTCTTGGATCAAAATTATTTTTCCTTTTATTCTTCCAAGTTGGTACATTTTCCCTTTTATTTTTGTTTTGGTCGTGACAAAAATTTTCCTTTTTCATTGCTTCCTCTAACATCTTTGGATTATCATACTTAATCCGTTCTTTGAACATGATAGGAAAACAACTGAGAAAACATTGTATTTTAGGTTTTTCATGAATTATGTAAGGTGTGTAATGAAGTAGGCTCAGAAACTTATTGCAAATTTCTTTCATAGTCATGGCTCCTAGTCTCAACTCATAAGATTCTTTGGGCTTCTCTTCGTAGTACTGTTATGATAAGTATTTTGTTTTAAAAAGTTTTTTAAATGTTTTCCAAGTTACATATATTTCCTTTATTCCCTTGACCTTATTTATATCCTGCCACCATATATATACCTTTCCAGTCATATTATAGATGGCCATTTTATCTTTTAGTCCGTTACAATAATTGTATATTTGGAAATGCTTTTTTCATTCCTGACATGGCAGGCTTCCAACTCTCCCCCTTTCTCAATTTCCCCATTAAACATTGGTGGTTTAATCTTATTAAACTCCCCGGATATCTCCTCATAGGGTCTGTATTTCCTTTTATTTTTGTTATTATCACTACTTTCACTTGAATCTTGTTGTTTTCTTGAGTGATGTTTAACTGATTCTTCATTGGAAGTTTCCGGTTTATGGCTGGAAATTTCCAACGTTATTCCCTTGTGTTTGTAAGGTGCAGTTTTAGGTACGTCATGTTCAGATTCCTTATTCTTTTCTTTTTAGTCGTTATGTATTTTAGATAATATGAAAGTATTTAATTCTTCTTAAGCTTTTAGGATTCGTTCATTATCTTCCTTAACCTTTCTTAGCTCTGATCTAAGTTCTTTCACAGTTCTTTGTAGTTCAGATTTATTATCTTGACTGGCATTTAAGTCTACCCAATTTCCCCCATCCCTTAAATTTCCCTCTTCATTATTTAAAGGATTTTTTGGATGATGTTCTTCTTCTGCAGACATCTCTGCATCTGCCATGTTTTCCTGCAAAATACAGTTATCATAATTGTAACATCATTTTTTTCACATGCATTATTTTTACTGTCATTTACTAGTAGCTTACTCATGTGCAAGTTGTGAATAAATTTGTCATTTTTGTTACGACGGGTTCTATTGATTGAGGCAATGGCTAGCTCCTTTCGAAACTTTCATTCATGCCCATGCAGGTAATATTCTTCGTTTACTTGTTTTTATTTGATTACTTTTTATGAGGGCTTTACTTTCCCGAAGGATTGGGGAGACTATCCATAGTCTTAACCCCGACCCTTATGTAATAAGTTGGTTAAGTGAACATTTAAAAGGCCTTATTCCTTTCCATAGCCTAAGCTATGGTGTATGGTGATCCTCCCCTTAAGTGCAATGGATTAGGGTTTGTAAAGTCATATGATACCACTATATGGTAAACTTTCGTTATAACTTAATATAAAGTCTCAAGGTTTGAAATATTTCTTTTGGTTGGCAATGTGTATAAATATAGATTTTTTGTTTGTGGTATGCCTTACCCTACGATCCATAATGAGTTTGGTTCTTGGTATAATTTATTATACCATGCTTCATGCGAAGTAATAAAGTTCTTGGCATGCAAATAAAAGTTTGGCATTTATCCTTGGTGCATACGATGCAATAAGGTTCTTGGCATTCAGGTTATAACATACGGTTTGTATTCAATGATTAAAATCTATGACTAGTTGGATAAGATTTATTACACTTTGTCCTTGGTTGACTTTGGTAATTTAGGTGTGATCTGGTTGCAAGTTGACATCGCAGCTAGGCCTTCCAGGAAACTGCTAAGCTACATTCTACTTCGTCCATCTTTCCAGATTAGCAGCTAGGGTTTAGACAGAGGTTTAATGTTCTTGGAAGTTGTTCAAAACCTCATTTAGCCTGTTTGGTTTGCGTGGGAAGGATGAGACGAGCTCTACTTTATTCATAGTGGAAATGTATAGGTTGTTTGTTCTTTTGTGTAGCCAGCAAGAGCCGAAGAGCTCTGCTCTATTCATGAGTGATGATGGCGTATCGATTTTATGGTTTACGCATGTGCTAACAACATGATTTTTGTTTCTTCCCTAAGGTGTTACTGTGCTTCCTCGCGTTCTCCGGCAGGATGCATTACAGAGTTTGTACCATAACCAGGCTTGCCACGACCTCGTCATTGAACCTGTCTATTTAACAGGTAAGGGTTTAACCTGGACTTAACTTCTGCATTTTTTTTGTTTAAAATATCAGTATTAAGCAAAGTATGAGTTTCTTTTGTTTGTGTTTGTAGGAAGTGGAGGGATAAGGGTACTCTGGAGGATCTGACCCCTATCCCTCTCTGCAAAAATTCCAAGGTAACAGTTTTAAGCCATGTTTTTTCCTCCATTCGGTTTATGAAACAATTGTTTACTTGTTCCTAATTGTAACATGTTATATGCAGCCTGATGGCACTGGAGAGGGAGGCGACATGGTCACCTCCCCCCAGGCCTACATTTTTAAATGCCCAAGTAAAGTTCCTACTAAAAAACCCATTATAAAACAATTTCTTAATTTTAGGTATGGTTTCAATAATGTGTACTAACTAAGCCACAACTAGTGGTTGTAGGTAGCGTTGGCTATGATCATGGGCCATGAGCGGTATCCACATCCGCTTTTAAGATAAGTGCTCATAAATGTTTGTAAGTGTTCTATAAACCCCTAAGGTTTTACCTTGCACCGACTTTGCAGTCTTTGCTTCGACAATATTTGTTAGAAGTTTTGTAATGTCCCTTGTAATTTTATTGACATGGTGTGGGTGCCACTTTGAATGGTCTTACTTTTTAATGCTAGTTTTTAATGAATGTGGAAGCCATCAGAGATGGTCTTACAACCACTTCTTATTATGTGAATTGAATGTTGATAAAATGTGCTCGGTCTTCGGGACTATGTAATTCCAATATTTGTTTTTCTTTGTGTTAACTTGTATACTGTTTATTTTAAAATCAATGGCTGCCATCATCGATGGTCTTACGGCCACGGACACAGTGATTAGTTTGATGTTATAATGTTTCCTTCATTGGTGAATATAGTAGGGATGTTTGCATACTGTGTTAAGAGTTTGGCCCCTGTGTAATTAATGGTAGTCATTAATGGACTTACATCCATTTCATTCTTTACTTATCGTTTGTGGAAATGTTAATATGTCCCGTAGGGTTTGCGACTACTTGTATAGTAGATATCATTTTGATTTTATGTAAGGCTCAGCTACCATCAATGATGTCTTTAACGCCGATCCTTGGGGAAAATGAAAGCTTGTTTCATGACTAGGGTTTAATGTAGTGAATGTAGCTGTAACATCTAGTGAACCAATTTGTGAATATATTTAGATTTGATTTGATTCTTTATCTGTATTTTATTTACTTCGTGGATAGTATAACTCTAACTTAGGATCTTTGATTCTTACATATGTTTGTTTATGCATAATCTAAAAATATTGTTTTAAAATATTTCCTTGATTTGATTTTAGGAGAGGATTGATAAAATCTTGATTTGTCTACAGTGACCAGTCGCATGTTAACTAGTTTAGATTTAGATAGTTTTCACTCTGATTTTATTGTTGTAGATCTACGATTTAGATAATCTAAACCGTAGATGATGTATGTTTTTGGATCCTTGATCCGATTGTGTTGTTTTGCTTAGATTCATAAGAATGGATTAAGTGAGATAATCATTCTGTAAGAGGTTTACATATAGTTTTATTACGATTATTATTTAAATGTTTAGATCCTTATAGATTGTAAAATTATAGCATTATAATTGTAATGTAGGGTTCTTCGTATGGTTTATTTTTATCATATATACCCTATACATACATAATCTCTTAAGACTTAATATGATTTTAGTTATTCCACCTACTATTATTTTTAATTTAAATACTAAGAGATAATATAGGTAAAGAGTGCATAAATGCATTACTAAAAATCTGTTGTATAGAAAAGAAATTGATATAGTTCGATGCATATACATTGAGTGCAGAATTTTGATTGCCAGCATATAATCCATAAAGAAAATCTCAACTTAGGTTTGGATACCTAATCTAAGAAACTTTCTTAGTAACCATTTCACATTTTATAGTCAACATAACTAATTAAGAACTTGATAAATAAACTAGACTAATCGATGGATACTAGGTTTTAACTTAACCAATGCAGATCTAGAATACAACATTTTACTGTAATTTTAAAACATAAAATAAGAACCTGGCACCGTTGCTAGGAAAACAAAAGTGGAAAAGTTGTTCCTCCAACCAACTCTTAGAGCAACCAAGTTACTTGCTCCAGAACCCCTGAGCTGGTTCCTTGAACCATAAGAGAAAATTCCTTCAATGCGCCATCTCTTGCATTCTCAGATTCAATCTCTGTCCAATGTTAGCCTCTTGCCGCTTATGGACATACTAATGTGTAGTATTTTGCCTAGCACTTGGTCATTTATGAGCCTCTTGCTCTTTAGCACTCAACTAGGAGTTGTAACTTGATTTTTGGGGATGATACCTCCTGCATCTTGATTTCTCACTTAGTGGCTTCAACCTCTTGTATTTTCCTCTTGTGAGTTAGCAAACACTCTTTAAACTTTTGTGCTCCCTTCAACATATTTTATTAAATAAAAACGATTTATTACAAAATGTTTTATTTTTTACATTTTACCAAAAATAATAAAATAATAGTTAAAATATTTTCAACATAATTAATAATAAATTATTAATTCTCTATGCATTATAAATGTTGAATGGTATTTGTCTTCTATAAATTGTATTGCTAATGACATTTAATTTCCATAAATTGTTTGAAAATGTTGGAAGTTAAACTTTTAAAGTTGAAAGTAATTAAATGGTAGGTAATACATGTTTTATTATAGGTAATGCATGTTTTATATGGTGGATGCTTTTTGCATGTACCATGAATTTTGAGAATAAAGTTTAAACAATTAGATTTTAAAAAAGTTTAGGGTCAAAGGTTAAACAATTAGATAAAAAAAAGGAAAAAANTTATATTTATAAATAAAATAATATATATATATATTTTAATCAAAATGGTTGTAGTCATTTTAAGTTTTCAGAATTTATATTATTTTATGTATTTAATTAGATTTATATTTAAAAAATTATGACATAATTTATAATCTCTGTTTTAAAAAACTAAATTTATTATCAAAAAAATTGAATTTATAAATAATTTTGAAAATATTAATTTTTTAATTTTTTAATTTTGTTTTTAAGTAAATTTAAATTAATACTTTAACTTACTATGGATAAAATACATTTTTATGCAAATTGAAAAATGAATTTCAATGACAAAAACTACATTGGTATACATGAATAATATCTGTTTAAAAGAAAAAACAAAATCTTGTCATAATCTATTTTTTAAAGCTATGGATAAAATACATTCTTATGCGGATTGAAAAATGAATTTCAATGACAAAAACTACATTGGTATACATGAATATCTGTTTGAAAGAAAAAACAAAATCTTGTCATAATCTATTTTTTTAAGCTATGGATAAAAACAATCTTATGCAGATTGAAAAATGAATTTCAATGACAAAAACTAACATTGGTATACATGAATATCTGTTTGAAAGAAAAAACAAAATCATGTCATAATCTAATTTTTTAAACTTAATTCTAATATTTAAGAAATTGCCACTATGAGCAAGCCATTGGCTACATATAATGGAGGCAAATTGAAGGGATTATTTCCTTGGAAACCACGTAATGTAGGAAAGGTTGCTTATTGTCTCTGAGAGGATACTAAAGGAAATACGTGGAAGTACAGATTAATGCTCGAAACCTGAAAGGTTTAAAAAAGAATGATTGAGAATATATATATATAATTAATTAATTAATTCCAAAATTAAAACAAAGTTCATTGAGAATTCATAGCTTGTTCTATATTGACTACTTCCAATAAAAATACAAATTACTTTGCTATGGGGTTCTAAATAAAATAATGCCATTTCGATGTGCTTTAAGGAAATTCATTTTATATTCCCAATTAATACCATTTAATTATTGCAATCGACTGCTTCGTCGAGGAAACCTTTCGGATGGTGCAATCACAGTCCTTTACCAACCGCACCAAGTACCGAGTGTCCGCCGTTATCTTGACAGTGCACTACACATCAAACTTTCGTTAAAATATTCATACGTCCAGGAAGACAAAGCAAATTCAGCCCAGCTTAAGTTTTGTCAAAGTAAACTAGTAGTTTACTTTAACTATGGGAGTGGCGAAATTTGTGGGGATGATTTAGTGTGTCTGTCAACTTATACGTCAACCAAGCCGCGTTGGAAAACCTAACCCACTCATCATAAATGAACTACGAACAACAACACACTTTATGTTTTAAATATATGATTGCATAACATTTAATTATCACGTCATAAGAGTGTTTATTTAGGTTATAAAAAATAAGGATAAGGATTTAATTCAATTTGTGTACATTTCACCTATTTTAGTTTGGCATTTTAAATTTAATTATTGTATAGGCGTGTTTGTGTTTGTGTCTCTGAGGATAGAGTAAGTGGTAGAATGAAAATGTTGAAGGGAGGTTACAACCAAATTTGAGTCAAGAGGGATGATAAATTTCTTAGGATTAAAATCTGAGAGGATGGCGACAGGAGAGCGAGGGTTTTTAGTTTTTCAGGTTGCTGGAAGGAATAACCTGGCGCAGGGAGGATGGCGCTGGTTTTCGATCGCTCTCATGGTTATGGCCGCTCCATTAACCGGTATCTTTTTGCCAGCCCTCTTTTGATTCGGCTTTCTATTAATAAGATTTCCTGTCTCTGTTTTGGTTTCGTTTGGCGTCTTTGTTGGGTTTGTGTTGTTCGGCCGGTTTTCGTCACCATTCTTCTGGGGTTTGTATGGGGATTGATGGAATGCATGATTTTTGTATTAGCCAGTTTTGCCTGGGGTTTGATGCACTGCATGGCTACTGTTTTGGCCGCTACCGGCGACTGGAGTCCCTCCTCATAATTGAGGACTAGTACCAACCAGTTAAAAATAAGTGGGAAGTTTTATCTTTTCTTTTTTTAGTCGGTATTGGTTTGGTTTGCGTCCGTCCGTCCTTGATTGCTTTGATTTGTATTCTGTCACCTTTTTCGACATCGTCCTGGTCATGATTCGCCTTTTTTGGGTTTGAAGGACCTGGCTGTCCTTATTTAGTGGTTTCTATCCTTTTATGAGACCAACAGTGATGATTCTGTCACTATGTGGTCGTCCTGTCCGAAAACCTTAGGGTTAGGATGAGGGTTTAACTAAGCGTATTATCCCTTTTTCATTCGTTTTTCTAACTAGGGTTTCTCTCCCGGCTTTATTTTATAATGGCTCCTTGGATTGATTTGGATTCTTGGTTTGTGGCTAGCCCGTCATATTGACCATACTTTCTTGATGCAAGGGTTTTTTCGGCTGTGTGTATTTCCTGCTAACGTCTAGACCTTTGTTTGGGCTGGTATTGATCTTTGTGTAAATACTTTTGGCGTAGTCTTGTGACTGTTAGCGATTGTGAGCTTGGGTTGTCGTCCTTTACCCTGCGTTTTTCATCCTCTTTCTTCGTATAGGTCTAGGTTTTATCCCCTGACTTTTTTGTTTATAGATTGTATTGCTGTTTTGCTGTTAGGGTTTGCGCCCTCAACGGCTTCAAAAGATTTGAGGGTTCAGTTGAGTATTAGCAGTCCAGTTGCCCCTCGGTTATTGTTCATTATCGGCATCGTTTTCTTGGGAATTATTGTCGATTTTTTCCCTGTTTTGTTTGATCTATGCATTCGGGATTGTAATCGGTTCTATGGGGTTTGATTGTCTCTCTGCTTTATGATTGATCCTTTCTGGGCCAGTATATCGGATGTTATATTAAGGTTATTTGATATATAGCCTTTTATGGTTCTTATTTGCCCAAGTTTCGATATTGGATGGTCTACATTTGTATGAGATTCGTTTGGCTTTCTGGCTTTTTTTCGTTATGAATTGGGGTCTGTCTACTATTATATGAGGATTTATTTCTGTGCCGATATTGAATATGTTGCTCATTAGCCAGGGTTTTGACTATCCCTGTTTTGCTTGATCTATGCATTCGGGATTGTAAACGGTTCTATGGGGTTTGATTGTCTCTCTGCTTTATATGAATGATCCTTTTTGAGCCAGCATTTATCGGATGTTGGATATATAGCCTTTTATGGATCTTATTTGCCCAAGTTTCGATATTGTATGGTCTGCAATTGTATGAGATTCGCTTGGCATTCTGACTATTTTTCGTTATTAATTGGGGTCTGTCTACTATTATATGTGGATTTATTTCTGTGCCGATATTGAATATGTTGCTCAGTAGCCAGAGGTTTTCTGATATATAGCAATTTCTGTATGATTGCTCATTCTGACCGAGGTTCGAACTTGGATGGTCCGTTTTTTATGAGGCCTTGTTCTATTTGTGGATCGACTTGATTTTCTGAACTGCATTCGGTATATTGGGGTTCGACTGTCTAGCTTCCATATGTGGTTTGATCCAATCTGTGCTGGTTTTGATATATGAGATTTTTCATTAAGGTTATTGATTTAGTGCCCTTTTTTTCTGTTGCTTACGGCTCGGGGTTTGATCTTGGATGGTTTGCTATTGATTGAGGTTTTGCTGCTTTGCGGTCTGCTTTCTGGGAAATTTATATCTTGATTCTGATGGTGGAGACCCAGGATGGGTCTCCTGACCCAATATTGGATCATGGTCCTGCTCGATATCAGAGGCGTAGAAAGGCAAAGGCCTACAAAACCTTGGAAGGGAAACTTCGCTATGTGGTTGGGCGGGATATTTATATGGATAGGGTGGAAGCTTTGAGTCGACGTGCTTTAATTGGTAGGCTGGAATATGTTTCCATGGAGAAAAGAGATTGGGTTTCTTGGGCTTCTGAGTATTGGAAACCCTTTCTTTCCTATGTTCCAACTATCAGCTTGTTGGTTCGGGGTTGGATCGTTTTTGTTTTTTTAGAGGAATCTCATGCCTCTGATGTTCTAAGCCGTTTATGGAGAGTGGGTAATGGCTCTTTAGTGCTAGATCGTTGGCATGTAAACTTCGATCCGGTGAGAGAAAGAGTGAAAAAGCGCCATCTATGGGAAATTCTCCCAGGGCTTCCTTTCCCGCTCTGGAATCGATCTCTTTTGGAAGGAGTAGGAAACACTATAGGTCAGTTTGTGGCGCTAGAGGATGATTTCATGAATTCTTATGATAAAAGGAAGGCAAAAATTCTTGTTGAACTTGATATCACTAAAGGCCTTCCAGATAAAGTAGAGATTCTCTGTCACGATCGTTTGTTTGTTCAACGTTTGGATTTTCAGGGATTCCCTTTAGATGCAATGTGTGTCGAGAGACTGGCCATTTGCGTTGTGACTGTCCTTCTTTCCGTCATGGGACTGTTAAGCGCTCTTTAACAGATTCTTTTGTTAACTCCCCTTTATTTTCTCCATCTAAGAATTGTACTTCTCCGGTCCAAATTGTCTCCTCATCTGGTCAGTTGAATAATGCTATTTCTTTATTTGGGGAAGTATCAGACCTTGATCTGGATCTGATTGATTCAGTGATCAGCAGCAGAAAAGTTCCTTTGTCTTCAGACTTTATTTCTTCCCATACTCCTCCAAAGGAGCCCGATCGGTTGGATCCTCCTTTGACTGATATTCTATGTCAGAAGTCTTCCCCTGCTACCACTGCTCTGTGCCCTCCCTTAGCTCCAAATCTCTCTGGAGTTTCTTTTGATCCCCCTTTAAATACTGTTCCTTCTTCGATCCCTCCGAATGACATTTCTCCCATTCCTCTGTTTTCTGAGGCCGACTTTCCTCCTCTTTGCGCTTCTGGTCAGAATAGACCCCAGTCTTCTGTTTCACCTACTATCAGCCCGACAGCCTCCCCCTCCTTTGGAGATCCCTCTTTGAAAAAATCTTTAAATATTTTCTCAGATAAGACACCTATTTCCCCTTCGGTTCTCCCTCTAGACTCAATTCGTTTTGAAAATGTTACTATAAGGCGAAAGAAAAAGTCATCAAAGCCCCCTCTTGATTCAACATATTCATTTCAGGCTCCCTATACTCCTCTTTCTGAAAGATTAAAAGCAGCAGAGCGTTCTCAATCTTCCCCTTCTCATCGGGTCCTTAGAGCTTCGACCCCTGATTCATTGGTTTCTTAATGCGTATCCTCTCTTTGAATGTTCGTGGCTTGGGGGGTCTAGCCAAGCAAAAAAGCCTCCAACATTTGCTGTTAACTCTCTCTCCGGATGTTGTTCTTTTTCAGGAAACTATGACTAGTCCTTATCCTGCTTTATTTGCTTTTTCCAAACTTTACCCGGGCTGGGAATTTTGTTCCCTCAGTTCTAACGGTCTTTCTGGAGGAATTATTTCTGGCTGGAATCCGAAAATTGTTAAGTGCAAAGCTTTTCATACTGCTGCTGGTATCCTGCTAAATGCTTCGATCAGGGGTTCCTCCCTGAATCTCTCTATTTTAAACTGCTATGGTCCCTATCTCAATTGGGAGTCCTTCTGGAATGCTGTAGCATCAGGTGGTCTTCTTT
Source organism: Pseudotsuga menziesii (assembly GCA_001517045.1). Classification (NCBI taxonomy): domain Eukaryota; kingdom Viridiplantae; phylum Streptophyta; class Pinopsida; order Pinales; family Pinaceae; genus Pseudotsuga; species Pseudotsuga menziesii. The sequence goes on along the minus strand of LPNX010211603.1, from coordinate 130,122 downwards.
CTCTCCCTAATCTTATATTAGCCGGAGATCTTAATTTGACTCTGAATGCCACAGAAATATGGGGTTCCAAAGTGCATCCTGACCCTTTGGGTCCTTTTTTCTCTAAACTTTTCTTTGACCATCATTTAGTGGATGTGGCTTCTCCCTGTGCTGGTCCCACCTAGAGGAATGGAAGGATTGGGGAAGATGTTATCTCAAAAAGATTGGATCAATTTTTAATATCAGAACAGCTTGTCAATTTGCTTCAAAGGTATCGAGTTTGGGCTTACATATGTGGGATATCTAACCATTTCCCTGTGGTTCTTGAATGGACTGATCACCATAGTCTTTGTGCCTATCCCTTTAAGTTTAACCATTCCTGGTTAGACAATGAAGATTTTATTCATATGGTTCATTCTGAGTGGCCCCGTATTCTATCAATCCCTTCTTTGGATGCTATGCAGGATCTTCATATTAGACTTAGAACTCTAAAGGAAAAGGTCAAATCTTGGACTAAAGCAGAATCTTTGAAGATGAATAACAGTTCTGTTGCTTTGGAAAAGGAAATAAACTCTATTCTCCTTTCCTCTCATTCAACAATTTTAAATCTAGAATAGCAACAAAAATTGAATTCTCTCAAAAAGGATCTTCAAAAGCTGATTGATCATGAAATTAATTCTGCCACACTTCAAAGCAGAATTACTTGGGCTCAAAAAGGGGATGCTAATACTAAGTTTTTTCATGCTATAGCATCAGCCCGCAAAAATCACAATGCAATATGGAGTCTTCAAGATGAACTGGGCAATTGGGTTTCAGATGATAAAAGTCTTAAAGACCTTGGTGTTCGACATTTTAAGACCTTGTTTGAAGATGATCATTTGAGTAATCTGGAAGCTCAACTTAAGGTTATTTGTCTCTTTCCATCCTTTATCAGTCCAGAGAATATTTCAGCCTTTACTAGTCCTGTCACTATCATGGAAGTTGAAATGGATTTAAAACTCTTTAAAAAAGATAAAGCTCTTGGCCCGGATGGATGGCCGGTTGAGTTCTTTTTGACTTTTTTTGATCTTTTGGGCCCTATTCTTGTTGATGTGGTGGAAGCATCTAGATTCTCAGGCAGAGTATCTCCTGCTCTCAATTCTACATTCCTGACTCTCATTCCAAAGGTTGATTTGCCTGTCTCTTTTGTTGACTTCCGCCCTATTTCCCTGTGTAATCTCTGTTACAAGCTCATTTCTAAAGTTGCGGCTATGAGACTTAAGCCCTTCCTTGATGAGGCTATTTCCCCTCAACAATTTGGTTTTTTAAAAAACCGTCAAATCCTTGAACCCATAGCCATTTCTCAAGAGGTCCTTCATACTGTCAATTCTAGAAAAAGGAGTGTTCTTATTCTAAAATTGGACTTATCTAAAGCTTTTGACAAAGCTAAGTGGACTTTTATCCGCCTTCTTCTCATTCAGATTGGGATTCCCCTTGTTGGGGTTAACTAGATTATGGGATGCATTTCTTCAGCCAACTTTGTTGTGCTAGTTAATGGCTCTCCATCCTCCTTTTTTTCTGCCTCTCGGGGAATCAGGCAGGGATGCCCTCTATCCCCTCTCTTGTTCATTCTGATCATTGAAGGGCTTAGTCTGTTGATTGAGGATGCAAAACGAAATGGAAAGATTAAAGGAATCAAAATTTCATATCATCTTTCTCTCACTCATCTACTTTTTGTAGATGATGTGATCTTATTTGGCCTGGGTTCTTTCGAGGAATGGCAAGCCTTCAAAGCCATTCTTGATATTTTCTGTGAGGCTTCAGGTATGAGTATTAATGTGAACAAATCTAGTTTTCTCCATAATGATTTGAGTATGGACATTCTTCACAGAATTACAGACATTCTTCCCTTCAGAGTGGATGATATTCGAAAAGGTTTTGGCTATCTTGGTTACTATCTAAAGCCTTCAGGTTACTTGATAAAGGATTGGCTCTAGCTGGTTTCAAAGTTTGATAAGAAAATTTCTCATTGGACAAATAGATTCCTATCTTTGGGAGGCAGACTTGTTCTCATTCGTTCTGTTTTATCAAGCATGCCTGTTTATTGGATGGCATTGGTTCCAATCCCAACCTCGATCTTAGACAAGCTCAGAAAGATGATTTTTTCATTTCTATGGGGTTCTTCAACTAAGACTAAAAAATTCCACCTTGTGGATTGGCATCTTTTGGCTAGGCCCACTTCTCATGGTGGCTGGGGAATTAAACATCTTCCTAGCTTCAGTCTTTATTTGAGGATGAAATTTTTTTGGTTAGCTATGAATAGCAAGGGTATCTAGAATCTTCTCATTGCTGTTAAATATTTGAAAAATAAACCTCTCCATATTTGGTTCAAGGATAAGAATTTCTCTACAAGGAATGCCTCTATTATCTGGAGGGGTTTCATCACCACCATACTCTGGATTGGCAGAGGCATCATTGGAAAGTTGGGAATGGAGAGTCCATCAGTTTGGGAGCAGATCCTGTCATTGGTATGGGTTCTCCCTTTGTTCTTCCAAGAGACTTAAGGGATTACTTAGAAGACTTTGGTATTAGCTCCCTTGCCCAAGCTCGTAACCAAACTTCTTTTGCTTCTGGTTATTGGTTCTCTTCAGAAGATCTTGACCTTTCTGGTGAATGGAAAATAGCATGGGACAATTTTATAAGAGGTCTGGAATATGGCCGCATTCGTCTCAATAATCAAACTGATTCTATTTCTTGGTCTCATAACAAGTATACAGGTCCTCTTACTGTTGTTGAAGGATATAAATGCATAATTTCTGATATATGTTCAGAGATTAATGATTCAGTTCTGAAAATTTTATGGACTTTGAATATCCCTCTAAAATTAAAATGCTTTATTTGGCTGATTCTTAGAGGAAAGATTTTAACATGGGACCAATTGCAAAGCAGAGGATTCATGGGCCCCAATAGATGTGTTCTTTGTGAAGATAATCTGGAAGATATTCACCATTTATTTTTCAGCTGTTCTTTTTCTGCTAGTATCTTCAATTATTTTGCGGTTAAATTCAAGTGCTCCTTCCCAGTTTTTAACTCTGTCCACTCTTTTTTGGATCAATGGTTCTCCTCTTTAGCGCGATCTGCTCCCTTCAGATTCATTCCGTTGTTCATCCTTTGGGGAATATGGCTTCTTCGGAATCATTGCTTATTCGAAAACAAGAAGCCATCCTTCTCAGCTCTGATTTCCAGGATTGAAGGATTGACCAATTCTTACCCTGTGCCGGTTATTTCTCATAAAGCCCGTAATCCTGGTCCTGCTCCAATAAAAATCTACCCTTGTGGATATTTTGATGGAGCTGCTGCAGAAAAAATTGGAGGTGCTGGTTTTGTGATTTTTATCAATGACTCTCACTTCTTCAGTTTTTCTATGGGGTGTGGAAAAAGCACAAATACCAGAGCGGAATTATTGGCTATTTGGGCTCTTCTAAGAGTCGGATTATTGATGGGAATCCCTTTGCAGTTGATCTATGGTGATTCCAAGGTTATTATTTCTTGGCTTAATAGCATTTCAGCTCTTGATGTTCCATCTCTGATGCATTGGTGTTCCGATATTAGATATATGATTCATTTGGCCCCTCCGGTGATCATTAAACATACTTTTCGTGAGCATAATTCGCTGGCAGATGAACTTTCAAAAAAAGCTTTGCTATTGGATATGGGCTCGGTTTCTTTTACAGAAACATTGGATGGATTGGTTATTAACCAAGGCAGTCTTGATCTATTTTAGTTGTATCTTATTCTTTTTATTCAGCTTATGTTTCAGCAGTTGAGGATGTTTCTTTGATGTTCTGTTAGAGTTCATTCTGCCAGCCTGTTTTTTTGCTCTAAAATGTCTGTTTAAAGTTCACTTCAGATTATTATCAGTATTTCTGACCTGATTTATTCAGGGATGATGAGGAAATTCTGCATAGATCAGACTTTTTTCCTTTGTTGCTCTGCATATGTCTTTTTTCTTGCTGAGATGGACTTGTTTATCAGTCATCATATTGATATGTAAATGATGTCTTTTGATTCAATTGAATAACAAAGACTGGTATTTTTTCCTCTGAAAAAAGAATGAAAATGTTGTATTGATGTTTTTTCTATCTACTAAATGGGTTTAGTTGTCTTTAAAGTTTTCTCTAGTGAAAAGGTTACAGGTTCTTCATGTCATATTATCAATGACCCTGCGGTTCATTTCCTAACAGATAGTCTTTTGATATTTTTGGATGGGTCCTCATAAAAGGAATCCTGGTTATGTGGGGTAGGGGCCATTCTCATTTTGGAAAAGAATAGTTTTTATAAGCTCTGGATGAGATGCAGCGTGAGCTCAAATACTAAGGGTGAGCTTCTCTCTTTATGGTTGCTTATTCATTCTTCACATAGTCTTGGCCTAGATAACATCAATATTTATGGTGACTCGAAGGTAATTATTGATTGAGCAGTAGATATTTATGGTGATTCATGGCAATAATATTTTGCACCTCTTGGCCTGGCTTAAACAGACTAGGTTGTTGATCAGTTGCTTCAAAGTATTTCTTTTGCGCATGTCTTCAAGAATCAAAATCACATGGTGGACTTGTTTTCAAAAAAGGCTCTTCTGGCGGTGGATGGTTTTTAATTTTTTGAACTTTGGATCAATGCCTCCCTTTCTTTTGAAGGGAGTTTTCAGACTTTTATGTCTTGAGTTTTGGTGCTCTGGTGTTGGGCTTAGTGCTTGTTTTGGGGGTTGAGCTCAAGAATGATTTTAAGGAACCACGCTTATTTAAAAGTGTATAAATGTTGGCGAATATTACCAATTCTTAAAACGCCAACTATAAAATGATTGGCGATATTTTTCAAAAAATATTTTAATTTCCAAGGATTTTATATCATTTATATAATAATTTGGCGATTTTTAGGGTGAAAAAATTTAGCCCATCGAAATTGGGCGAAATAGGGCTTCAAAAAATGCAAAATGGCGAATCTTTTTTGGGAGAAAAACATGGAAAAATATCCCATTGGGATAAATTTTGCCCCTAAAATTATCCTTGGTTGAGCTTCTTTCTCTTGATTGAGCTTTGGTCTATGGTTTTTTGTGCGCATTGGTCTATGGTTTTGGACTACTTTGTTTGTCTCCCCCTTAGTCTATTTTGTTTCCTCTCTTCAGACTATGGTCTTTGACTATTATTCTGGTCTTTTATGGTTATTTTTGTATCAATTTACTACTTTTTCATGTACTTCAATATTGTATAGCTTTGTTTTTGGGGAAAAAAAAGTGAAAATGTTGTAAATGATTCTAAATTGAAGGTCTCATGTTTAAATTACCCAAACTTACTCGTGCTTCATGATTCGGGTCATGTGTGGATGCACCTAGGGATATAGTAGTAGTGGGATTGGATACTAGGACATTGAGTCACGAGTACCAATCCCATCCCCAACTATCAACTCCGCATATTTTTTTATACTTAAAAGGAATAGTTACATAGGCTTTAACATATATAGCGCATCGGTGAAAACAATGGACGATTGTTGACCCCGGGCCCCATTTCTTGGGCTAAGCAAAACTTCTTGATTCCCAAAATATTGAATATCACGAGTTATACTTTTCTTTGAAAAAAAACAACTATGCATTAAAAATAAAATAGTATTATTATTATTTGATTTAACAATTATATAATATACTTTAAAAATAAATTATTATTATTATTTTATTGAGACATATGATAAACCAAAATGCATGGATTTTTTCGACATATTTAATTTTACATAAAGATCTTTTACTAATATTAAACTTTATATTATAGTAAATAATGTATTGGAATTAGCCCGATGGGTTAGCTCAAGTGGTTGAGAGCCGTTAATGCTAGCACAAGGTCTCGAGGTCAAATCTCTGGGTGGCTATGTCGGGGCCTCATGCGATGTCTCCACCGGGTTAGGCCCCCTTGAGGCTATACAAGCTAGGCCCCATTGAGGCTATATAATCTATGTAAATACTTTTATTTATATATTCTTTACCATACATTAATTCAACCTTTGGCTTAGAGTTTTCCATTTTTACACTGATAGGTGTTTTTTGAATCTCATATGGCAGGTCATGGTAACTCTGTTGAGGGAAATAATTCCATCTCTTGAAGCTCCAAGTTCACAAGTCATTTCCCAATGTGTCTCATTTCTAGGTTTTGTAAGGTTTTAATATCTTGCTGCTAAGGTAAATCGATGAATATTATTTCAGTCATGTTTCTTTCAACCATTGGTTTTTGAATTGTAAAAATAGGGCTTTTGTTAACCTTTCTACTATTGACTGAGGTTTCAACATTTTTGTTGCAGGTTTGGAAGTTGGAAGGTTTCAATTTTTTTGTTGGTAGGTTTTGGATGCGGCCAAGGATAACAAGAAAACAAGGATTGTGCCACGCCACATCCACGAGGTATTCACCTTATTGAGCAATATCTTATCACGTTCATTCATATTGGGAGGTTTTTAATTGTGAAAAATAAGGTCAATATATTGTAGGTATTGGGGGGCAGGGAATAAGGCATGGGGGGTTTATAGGTATTGGGGGGTATAAAAAGGATTTTTTAGTAAAAATAAGGAATATCTTGTAAAAATAAGGGTTTTAAAATTGGAAATATGTATTAGGAGGGGGGCTCAAAAAAAGGATTTTTGTAAGTAATTATCAATATCTAATGAAAATAAGGGTATTCTTTAATATCCCATGAATGAAGGTGCTATGACATGGTTTCACTAAGTGAAGACCCCGTGGCCACATCCAATTGGTGCTTAGAAACATTAAAGAACTTGGAAAACTTTTGGGGGTTGTAACTATTGCTATTGGTGGATTTTTACCAAATATTCTGAATATTATCTTACCTAAAAATAGTGGAGTCCTTGTAAAGGGTGCTTCCACCGAGGAAAGCTATGTGAATTTCTCTATTCTGGATTCTCATCATCATATTTCCCAGGTTCGTATTTTTTTCATACAAGTCATAGGGTCAATTCCTTTGGACTTATTTATGATTTTTTCCTTGCATACAATCAATAGATGATGTATGCATGTTTAGTGATCAAGTGGTTTGTCAAGGAAAAAATATGACAAGAATTAGACATGGATTTAGCACATGATTGAAAATATTTTCAGAATGTCTATTAGAATCTCAACATTTTCAAACTGGAAATTTAAAACCTAAAATAGTAATAAATGGTAGTTATTATTATTATCATAAAAAACAGGTGATAAGAGAAATAGGTGGCAATTATTTTCATAGCATAGTAGTTCCTACCTTCTCCAACTCTAGGCTCTAAGTGTATTAAATAGCTCTAGGATGATTTTATTAGAGAAAAGGAAAACTATACAGAGAGCTGACATGAATGAGCCCAATAATTGACCTATGAGGAGAAACACCATGTCCAACTTCCTCTCCCTTAAGTATAGGTTCTCTCTGTGTCATTGGACAACGTTTTGCCACATAAAGAGATCATAGCTAAAGAAAGAAGTGTATTTCTGAGTAAACAAATCATATGAAGAACAACTATGTCGAGTGATTGTCACCAAATGCTACCATGCCTTTCATGACTGCTGCTTTTCGACAATGCTCTAGGCTTGGACTCACATTTATCACTGAACTTCGATATTTTGGGGAAGGTAAGGGAGTACTGCTCTCAGCTTTAGTGAAACTTTAAACTTCACTAACAACTCAAATCAACACTTACAGCACTGTAACAGCTGGCAAAGCTCTTAAAACTTAAATCAATTCCTACAGGACTGTAACAGCTTGGTTGTTATAGCTAACAATACTCTCTAGATGGTGTTCTAGCTAGTTGTTATAGCTAACATCAATATACATGACTATTTCAGCTAGTTGTTACAGTTGACAGTCACCTACAACATAGTAACAACTCAGTTGCAGTTGACTATTTAGCAACTTTATGATAACCCCTGCATCCATAAACTTAACACAAGTATTCTACTTGATCAATTAACATAAATAAACTCTGGTTTCAACTGTTGCAGCAAATTAACATTAAAAAATAAATCTGAGTTTTTATAACTCAAAAACAGAGTAAAACGCAAGAAATTACACAGTAAAATTCAAAGTTTCAACTCTGTATCAGTTTCTCTATTACGTTGTGTCTCCCTGTGTGTTCAATCACAGTTAAAATGCAAGTATTTATACTATTTCTATCTAAGTCAGTCATTAACTGCTAATTGACCCTTCACATTACAAAAACATAATTCATAATTTATGATTTACAGTCTAACAAAAATAAAAAATTGTGCCGCCTCTTCAGAAAAATTAGATCCGCTCGCTGGAAGATTAAGATGCCTTTTCATGATTTAATAATTTGATGTATGTCAGGCGGTGAGGCGGTGTGGCGATGTTGTGAATATTCAGTGTTGCGGCGGCCAATCTGTGGAGTAATTAACAGCTCCAACATTCTCCCTATTAATTACTTCACCCAAAAAAAAAAATTTTGTAACACTAAATTTTTGTTACAACTTACAAACTCCAAGGTTTTTTGTATGAATCTCAAACAACTCTTTTCCCAACGGTTTTGTAAATAGGTATGCAAACTGAATTTCTGATCTACAAAATTCCATATTGATTTCATTGTTGTTTATCAGTTCTCAGATAAAATGATACCGTTTATCAATATGCTTACTTCTTTTATGAAAGACTTGATTTCTTGATAGTGCAATAGTTGAGTTATTGTCACATAATATTTGAATTGGTTCATTTTGTTCATGCTGTAACTCAGAAAGAGTTCTTCTCATCCATATAGTTTGACATGCAGTTGTTGTTGCTGCAACATACTTTGCCTCAGCAGAGGATAGTGTCACTATGGAATGCTTCTTTGACGCCCATGCTACTGATCCCGATACAAAACTAAACACATATCTAGATGTGCTCTTTCTATCATCGATAGAACCTACAAAATCATTGTCAGTATATACAATCAACTTAAAATTTGAATTAGACTCTATATTGAATACCAAAATTTGTTGTTCCGACAATATATCTTAGAATCCTCTGTCCAGCTTGCCAGTGGGTATTCTTTGGCAATTCCATAAATCTCAAAATCAAACTTACTGCAAACATTATATCAAGTCTTGTTGTAGTTAAGTATATGAGACTTCCTACCATTCTCTTATACAACGTTGGATCAACTTTTGAGCCATCATCATTATTACTGAGTTTTGTGCCAGCTGCAATTGGAGTTACAATTGGCTTACAATTCATCATTCTGAATCTTTTCAATACATCATTTGCATACTTAGACTGATTAATAAAAATACCATCTTCAGATTGTGTTACCTCAATACCAAGGAAATATTTCATCATTCCTAAATCAATCATCTCAAATTTTGTTTTCATGGCTTTCTTAAACCCATCTACTGAAAGATCATATCCAGTGAATATTAAATCATCCACATATAAGCAAACAATCAGTATTTTACCTTCTTGGTTTACCTTTGTATACAACATTGGCTCACTTGGACTTCTGCTAAATCCTTCACTATTCAAATATTCATCAATCTTGTTGTACCATACTCTCGGTGCCTGCTTTAATCCATACAATGCTTTCTTTAATATGTAGACCTTGTATTCTTGTCCATCAATTTCATAACCAGGAGGTTGTTTCACATAAACCTATTCTTCTAAAGATCCATTCAAGAATGCAGAAATTACATCCATTTGATGTACATACCATTTATTATGAGCAACAATAGTTAATACCATCTTTACTGTATCAAGTCTGGATACCGGTGCAAAGGTCTCATTATAATCAATACCAGGTTGTTGACTAAACCCATGAGCTACAAGTCTTGCTTTATATTTTTCAACATCACCATCAACATTTAACTTAGTCTTATGAATCCATTTGACACCAATACAATTCTTATCATCAGGCAAATCTACAAGATCCCAAGTATTATTTCTTTCTATGGCATCAATTTCTTCATCCATTGCTTTTACCCAAACATCCTTTTTAACAGACTCATCAAAATCTATTGGATCACATGCTAAAAATGAAAAATTTAAAACTTGATCTACTTCTTCATTTTGTTTATACAGTTCTCTTAAAATTCTAGTCTTCTGACCTCTAACTCTATTTATTAAAGATGCTAATGTAGGATTTGATTCATTGCTTACCTCTGATTTTGTTCCTTGTCATCCACCAACATTTGATGGTTCACCACGTTCATGGGTTCTAGGCGTTCTGGCTGGTGTTGCTACTGCTGGTGTATGTGGAGTTAATTGTCCTTCATGTATACCCTGTTCATATTCTTCATCTTCTGTGAGAGGTGCAATAGTGTCCTCACCAACTAATTTATCAATGCTCCCATCCCATGCTTCTTCTTCCTTAAACACCACATCTCTGCTGATAACATACTTCTTGGTGATGGGATTATAGAGTCTGTATACTTTAGATTCTTCACTATATCCAACAAAAATACATTGCTGACTTCTGTCATCTAACTTTATCCTCGTCTCTTCAAGTACATGTGCATAAACTACACAACCAAAAATTCTTAAATGATATATGTTGCTACACTTATTACTCCATGCTTGTTGGGGAACTCGATCTTTCATGCTCTTAGTTGGGCTTCTGTTTAGAATGTACACTGAACAAGTAACAGCGTCTCCCCAATATTCATTTGGAAGATGCTTCTCCTTCATCATACTTCAAGCCAAGTTCATAATGGTCTGATTCCTTCTTTCTACTACTTTGTTTTGTTGTGGAGTGTAGCGAGCAATAAACTATCTTTTAATTCCATAATATTGACAGAATTCCATAAATTCATTTGACATATACTCACCTACTCTATCTGATCTCAAGACTTTAATAAATTTGTCACTCTCCTTTTCGGCCATACTTTTAAACACATCAAACGCTTGAGATTTCTGTTTCAACAAATACACCCAATTTTTTTGACTGTAATCATCAATGAAAGTCATAAAATAAACATTACCATTCAAAGAAGGTGTTTGCATCGATCCACAAAAATCTATGTGTACCAGCTCTAATGGTGCCTTTTCTTTGTATGAGACTCCATAAATAAATTTCTCTCTATGATGCTTTCCCAATATGTAGCTCTCACATGAGCCTACTGGCTGCTCAATACTGGGAAATCCTTTTGCCATCTGCTTCTTCCGTAGCAAATATAAATCACCAAAATGTAAATGGCCATACCTCAAATGCCATAAACATGATTGATAAAAAATCTTAGTTTTATAAGCATTCAAAGATTTAGTCAAATCATTTCTCATAATCAGCAGAAACATTCTATTCTTTGTCATCTCTACTCTAGCTATCAACTGTTTACTTGGATATTTATCATAAATAGTGCATATCTTGTTCTTAAAGAACACTCTGTATTATTTCTCTAGCAATTGTCCAACACTTAATAAATTACACATTAAACCAGGAACAAATAAACATCATGAATAGTTTTTCTTTCACTATTCTTCAGATATACAACAATCACACCTTTACCATCAACTTTTTCCTCGCTGTCATTACCTAACTTCACTTCAGACTGAATGTTGGTGTCTAGACTTGAAAATAATTCCTTATTTTTAGTCATGTGGTTGCTGCATGCGCTGTCCAAAAATCATATATCTTTTGAACTTTCCTGGGTGACATTACAAGTAAAAAACATAGGCTTCTCTTCATTTCTAGTCTCCTCTGTAATGTGTGTAGACAACTTACTAGCATCTGCTTGCTTCTTCCAACACTTGTTAGCAAAATTCCCATATTTCTTACAGTAAAAACATTGAACTTTAGATTTGTCATACCTTTGATATCTTGGTTGTCCTTCTCTGCTGCTACTCCTCCTTATGCTAGGAGTATACTACTCTAACTTCTCTTCATATCCTAAATCGTTTCTATTGTCACTATGATCAACACTTTGACCTCCTCTTCCTCTTCCTCTACCTATAGTAACATGTAACTGATATTTAAAATCATTTTCTAATGGAGTATTATCATACATGTTCATTCCTGATTCATGAGCAATCAATGAACCAGTCAACTCATCAATGTGCATTTGACTGAGATTTTTAAACTCTTCAATTGGAACAATCACTGCTTCAAAATTCTTTGGAAAACATCTCAGTAATTTTTCAATCACACGCTGATCTGAGAGGTCTTCACCATACTATCGTAGTTGGTTTACAACGTTCATGACTTGTGTCATAAAACTATCAACAACCTCACTGTCCTTCATCTTCATATTCTCAAAATCCCTTCTTAAGTTCTGCAACTTAACATTGTTCACCTTGGTCACACCTTTAAAGCACGTTTCAAGAGTGTTCCAAGCTTTCTTTCAAGACTCAACACTTGATATCTTTGGAAAAATGGATTCACTCAGGCCTTGTCGAATAAGACCAAGAGCTTTATTATCCTTCTTCCTATTTTCCTTCAACAAAACACATTCAACATTTGATAGAGCCAACTTAGTAGCTTGATCAGTTGGTTCTGGATACCCACTCGTAACAAACTCCGAAAGATCCTAAGCACACAGGATAGTTCCCATCTTAATAAACCATGTATCATAGTTTCTTTCAGTAAACACAGGAATTTGTGGATGTACTACACTACTGTTAGTAGCCATCTCAAATCAAATTACTCTTAAAAACTTAACCAAGATCTGATACCACTCTGGGGAATGCAGGGGAGTGCTGCTCTCAACTTTAGCGACAATTTAAACTTCACTAACAACTCAAATCAACACTTACAACATTGTAACAGCTGTTGTTACAACTGACAGAGCTCTTAAAACTTAAATCAATTCTGGCAGGACTGTAACATCTTGGCTATTATAGCTAACAATACTCTCTAGATGGTGTTGTAGCTAATTGTTACAACTAACAACAATCTACACAACTATTTCAGGTAGTTGTTACAGCTGACACTCACCTACAACACAGTAACAGCTCAATTGCAACTAACTATTTAGCAACTTTCTGATAACCCCCGCATCCATAAACTTAACACAAGTATTATACTTGATCAATTAACATAAATAAACTCCGATTTCAACTGCTACAGCAAATTAACGTCAAAAAAATAAAATTGAGTTTTTCTAACTAAAAAACAAAGTAAAACACAAGAAATTACACAGTAAAATTCAGAGTTTCAAGTCTGCATTAGTTTCTCTATTATGTTGTGTCTCCCTATGTGTTCAATCACAATTACAATGCAAGTATTTATACTATTTCTAGTTAAGTCGGTCATTAACTGCTAATTGACCCGTCCCATTACAGAAAATAAAATTCATAATTTATGATTTACAGTCTGGCAAAAATAAAAAATTGTGTCACCTCTTCAAAAAAATTAGATCCACTTGCTCGTAGATTAAGATGGCTTTTCATGATTTAATAATTTGATGTTTGTCAGGCGGTGTGGCGATGTTGCGACTCTTCAGTGTTGCGGCGTCTAATCTATGGAGTAATTAACAACTCCAACATATATGACCATATAATTCTCACCTCAATGAGCATAATTAACACTTCCTAACAAAATTCTTAAGAGGAATCTGAACCATATATGTTATTTCATGTTATATATTCCTTCCCTTAGGGAAATAGAGCTTCCCAGGAAGCAAAATCCCATTCACCATCCATACTAATTCTTGCACAATTTGAGTTTGGTTTACCTTATAAATTTTTGGAATAGCTACAATAGCCACAGATTTCCATATCTCTATATATAATTACTAGACAAGTTCTATTTAGCTTGGTTTTAGCTTGCTTGTTAAGGAAAAAATCATAGAGGTTCTTTTGAAAGGTTTTAGCTTGCTAAGGGAAAAATCAGAGAGAAGTTTATAAATTCACTTGTGTAAAGAGAAGGGATGCTGCAAATTTTCCTATCCATTGGAAACTATTTTGTTAATTTGCTTAACTTCAACAACCTTTGAGTTTTTTTAACAGAGGTTGTTATGATTTATTTGTGTTTTGGGATTTCTTAAACCTGGGAAAATAAGCATAAATAGATAGATATATGTCTTTACAGAACACTGGATCAATTTTTTTTAGTATTATCATGATATGGAAAACTGTTATCATGATAGTCATGGGACTAAAATAAGTTACAATATAATTTTCATTATGATTAGTGTTGTTTAGTATTATCGGTATTATCATGATATGGACAAATAATTCTCTCATGTCACGATTTCTATATTCTATACTCCAAATTTATGTCACTTATATATTTATTAACAGATTTAATTATATTGTATTTTAAAAGCATTTTCAGTATTTGTTGCCATTGAGTGTCATTATTTATATGCTCTCTTCTTTGACAGTTGCAAGAATTATAGGGATCTTAGTTGCATATCCGCTAGTACCTATGCGATCACTTGGTGAAGATAGCTGGAAAATAGTAGGTGTGTTCATGAGCAGACATATTGGTGGAATGTAAGCTCAACCTTACATGCAAGAAAACCAAAAGGAAGACTCTACACTAGAGGCATGATTTTATGACCTGCTTCGCTTTGAATAAGAGCATTAGTGTTGTGTACATCTGCTCATCCAGGTGGACCCTAAAGCCACTCTTGAAATTTGTTTAGAGTTCCAATCTCTATGGGGGGGGTTTTGTTTGCTATACCAATAGTTGTGAATAAAGATGTACAATTTATAGTTGGGAAAGGGTGCATGTGGGAGTGTACATGCATATCTTGGGTACTTAACTGTAGCCTTTTCTAGCCAACCCAATTAAATTTTTTGCATTTTGATATTTTGATATGTCAAGAAAATATTTTTCATGGCATACAAATGATATATAAACAACATGTAAAAAAATTACTTGTATAGGTGATTTCTGTCATTTAGTGGCATGGAATACTGATGGTTTGGTCCAAAGTTTGATAGTTTGGTATTTAAGGTAATTTTTCAATGTTTTATACAATCTATGTTGTTTGATCACTTTGTTCTCATCTCTGTGTTATAAAGAAATCATAAGCATGAGGGTGTTGGAGAAGATATTCTTTAAATCATGGTCCTTTCTTCCTCATTATTTTGATTTGATTTGATTCCAACTCCTTATTAGAATACAATGTACTTAAGAATTTAGAATTAAAATCTTGTTTAATCTCAATCCCAAGGCTTCCCAATTGAACTACATAACTAAATTTCATATTTGAACTTGGATCTTATTCCTTTTCCGATCCTAATAGAGGAACGCACGATATTTGATTACATTTTCATCCATTAATTATATGGAAACCAATTGTTTTGAGGAAATATCCATCTAGATATTCAATTACACAGTATACCTTTGAAAAATTAAATTATGAATTTGTGGCCTATTACAAGTGATTTTCTTTGTTGTTGATGGTAGTTCACTGAGGATAAATTGTTGTGGACCAATTCACACTCTGTTACACCCTTTTCCACTGGCATTCAAAATTGTTCCCTAGATGAGATCTTGTGCCTAACTAAGTATTTGGTGTATTTTTGTTCAGATATTATCGCGGCATGGCTTTGCCCTTCAAGGTTCAGGTTGATCAATTATGTTTCTTTTTAAATTCATGTGCTTTGCACTAATCAAAGTTCCCAAAACAAAAAAAGTCCCAATAGATGTTTTGTTTCTCTCATTTGATTCAAATGTTTGTTGTGTTGTATTTTTCCTTATTCTACCTTAAGCACGCATGCACACACACATATTCTGATTAGAAAAGTCTTATTTATGTTTTTGGTCAGCCTATACTTATCTAAATATTTGGTTATTTTTTCCTTATCTTCCTAATGTCGGTCTATGTGTCACATTCCCTCGACTCTTTCTCTTCTTATTATGGTCCCTCATTTCTATTGTTCCTCAAATTCTTCTCAACTTTCACATATGCATATGCAAACCGAATCTTCAATGCAATATAGGTTGAGGTGTATTTTGTGGAGGAGTTATCTAAAGTATTTTGTGGCTTCTTATTTGATATCATAATGAAGACGTCCTGAGTCCATTATTTATTTATTGCATAAAGTGTCATCATGAAAAAAGTAACTACATTAGAGAAAACTCCCAAGTCATAATAGGCCCATTATAATCTAATAGGAGAGTGGAAATTCCTTTATTATGGCTATTAGGATGGCTAAATGGCTTATATGTGGATGGTGTATATTTCAATTATTTGTAATATTAGAATGTAGAATTAGTGGGTTTAAGTTTTAGTTGTTGTGAATCTTATTGTGGTGATTAGGATAGTTATATGGCTTACATGTGGATGGTGTAAAATTTAATCGATTGCTAATATTAGAATATATATTTAGTGGGTTTAAGTTTTGGTTGTTGTGAATCAATAACATATGAAACAAAAGGTAAACATGGATAGAGTATCGCCACTGACTACGATAGTAGGCAGGAACGCTGTTGATTGAGATGCTTGGTCGGATGGGGGTTTAACCAAGTATAAATATGCTAAGATGCTACTGAAATTGATACAGTGCCAACTGACCACATTTGTGTTTAGTGTGCTCGAGCAGTGGAATTGTTAGGTCTTATGGTAAATTTATCACATTAGATCCATTTCCTTTTCTGTTCTCAAGTCCAACATATGCCAGGAGTCAGCATATGCAATTCAAAATCTATATGGTTAATCATTGATACCGGATGGCGTTGGTTGGTGAACAATTATAAATTCTTTTTGAACTGGTTCATTTACACTATGTAGCTAGCGTCTCATCCATTTATGTTTGGATTTCATGATATTCCACTTTTTATTGAGGTTTTTTACACATAATTTTGTTACGGGTTTTCCTATTTGTCACCCACCACTTTTCCCTATTTCATTTTGGCTAAAACAAAAATCTTGTGTCCATGAAGTCAATACCCTGCCCCACTAAACATAGTGAAATTAGTTGGAGAACAACTCAGACTATTGGGATTCAATTTTTGTTATTTTTTTTGTAATCAAGCACCCACAGAGTTTTGAATCGATGACCTTACACAAGGATTTCCTTAATAGTACACCCATCCACCATCTATTCTACACCCTGTGGGTTGCTGGGATTCAATTTTATGTGCATGTACAACACCAAGATTGTTCGGGCATATAACATTAGGATTTTTTGGGTTTATTTTGATGTATCTAACGATTTAGGACTACTATGTTCCAGTATTTTGGCTCTAATATGTTAGTGTGGAAATTGAACCCAAGTGATAGAACAATTGCACTCACAAAATTGCTAATCAAACATGCAAATTTACACACAAAGGAGACTGAAATTGGAGCATAACACTAATCTTTATTGAATAAGTGTACAATAGCCAACATTATGAAGTAATAGGCTGTTGCAATATATAATTACATGAGATATTCGAACGCATAAGGATGCCATTTGAAATAGTCAAAAAGTAGGCTTACTAAATCTAGTCAAATCCCCCATAGGTGCATAAAGCAGTTTCCAAATCTACCTAGAGGCTCATGAATTGGAAAAGTCAAGTAGGAAAGATAATAAGTGATGGAAAGACAAATCATACATGCATTTATTAGGAGAAAATAATGGAGGATGATGAGGGAAAAAAACAAGTCAACTACACCTAGTCTTACTTTCCCTTTGGCCATAAATCTCAATAAAGCAGACAACTTAGCAAAAAAAGCAGATATGCACTAGGGAGGATCTGGAATAAAGTAGATATGCCAAATATGGATTCCATGAGGTTTCCCAAGCACTCCATGACTCAGTTTTAGCAAGTTTTACTTCTAGGACATGTGGAAGACAACTTGCATAGAGTGGAATATTGGAAACTAGGCAAATAAGACAAAAATGGATTAATTAATGTCTAAGGTAGCTAACTATGGTTTGATTATTCTAACACCCCACCTTAATCATGAATTTATAAGTAAATATAATAAAACTATAGGGCCTAGCAACAAGGCTTAGTCACCCTTTACATACTGCATGTCCATTTAACCAAGGAAAGAGGCAAAAACCCAGTGGGAAAATCCTCCCTTAAACATGGACATTAAAACAAAATTTGAAAATATTGTCATCAACCATGCTTCACAGCATGATCAAAAATCCCCGGTAGTGATTTGAGATTGCTAAATGTCTTCTCACAAAAAACCTTGGTGAATATGTCTGCTACTTGTTCTGAAGATGCACAGAAGAGTAGGTGAATGGTGCCATCATGCACAAGTTGTCTGATGTAGTGCATATGGATCTCAATGTGTTTGGTTCTCTGTCTATGAATTGGATCATTGCAGATTTGAATGGTGCTCTGATTATCACAATAGATAATAGTTGAAAACTATGATTCGAAGCCACACTCACCAAGTATCCCTTGCAACCATAAACAATGAGTTGTTGCATTTACAACTCCTCTGTACTCTACTTCTATAGATGAGAGTGCTATGGCACTCTGTTTCTTGCTTGACTAGCTGATTGGTCCTTCATCAAGCATGAAAACATATCCTGATGTTGACTTTCGATCTATGTTGTCACCTTCCCAATCACTGTCAGTAAACCCAATCAAATCAAGATCATATTTAGCTTTGTAGAAGATCCCATGAGTTCTTGTTCCCTAAACAAAGTTAAGGATCCTTTTGGCTGCTCTCCAATGGATCTCATGAGGCTGATCCATGTATCTTGAGGTCACACTTACTGCATAATAAATATCAGTTCGAGTGTGTGTAAGGTACAGTAAACACCCAATCAATTGCCTATACAGTGTATTATTTACCATAGGAGAAGAACATGCTTCTTCAAGCTTAACTCCTAAAAGGAAGGGAGTCTTGCTTGGCTTGAAATATTTCATGTTGAACTTGTTCAGCAAATATAAAGCATACTTGGACTGATGTACTTTTATTCAATGTTGGTATTGAGCAATTTCGAGACCCAAGAATTGGCTCAACAACCCCAAATCAGTAATAGAAAATGCATGGTTCATTGCATCCTTCAAGGAGGCAATTTCTTTCTTTGAACTTCCTGTAATTAGAAGTTCATCCAAATACAAGACAATAATCATAAAAGAACCATGAATCAGCTTCAAACAAATATTAGGATCAGACTTGCATCGAACAAAACTCAATGACAGCAGAAAGCCATCAATCTTGGCATACCAAGCCCTGGGGGCTTGCTTAAGCCCATACAATGATTTCTTTAACTTGCACACAAAATATGGATTAGAAACAACCCCTTGAGGCTGCTGCATTTAAATTTATTTAGTAATATCTCCATTTAGGAAAGCACAATTCACATCCATGTGATGTACCTCCCACTGCTTCGAAGCTGCAATGGCTAAGGATAGCCTGATGGAGTCCATCTCTGCCACTGGTGCAAAGGTCTCATTGTAGTCAATACCATGTACCTATGAGTAGCCCTTGGATACCAATATTTCCTTATATTTCCAAGGTGAACCATCAGCAGCAAACTTAGTTTTGAAAACCCACTTACATTGAACTAGCTTCCTCCCTGGGGGAAGATCAACTAGTTCCCAAGTGTTGTTCTTCTAGAGTGAGATGAATTCTTCTTTCATGGCTGTTTGCCATATTGGATCATGTGCTGCATATTCTTATGTCTATGGGTCTGATTCAACCATCAAATATCACTTCTCTACAAACAAAGGGTCTTTCATACACAGGGCACTCTCAAACTGAGATTTAGTCCTCCTAGGATCACTAGGATTTCCAGCTAGTTCCCGAGCTGCATGAATGGTATTTGCTGCCCATTTTGGTCTTGTATGACTGTCAGGATCTGCAATTAAATCATCATTATCAGACATATCATAATCGAAAAACCCATTTGTCTCTTCACTTACATTCAATGGTTCTGGTGGTGAAGAAGACTCTCCAACTTCAACTGCTGCTAAAGGCTCTTCTTGGAACTGAACACTCCTTTCAATGAAGGATTTTTTTGTGCTCAAATTTATCTGCTTGTAACCTTTTGAATATTTATAGTACCCAACAAATAGACACTCTTGGCTTTGGGGCTGCAAAGCCTTCCTCTTTTCTGTTGGAATTCTAGCCCAAGCCTTTGAGCCAAAAATCCTGAAATGGGTCACATCTGGCTTGTGCCCACTCCAAGATTCGAAAGGAGTCATACCATCAATTTTTTTATGAGGCACCCTATTATAGATATAGGATGCATAGTTTATATCCTCGGCCCAAAAATTTGGTGGCAAAGTCTTAGCCTCCATCATACAGGTTGTTATCTCCTTCAGTGATCTGTTCTTTCTCTCAGCAACACCATTTTACTGTGGTGTGTAAGGGATTGAAAGCTACATCTGAATACCTGCATGTTCACAATACTGAATGAACTCAAACTTGACATACTCACCACCATTGTCAGATCTGAGGATCTTGAGTCTCCTCCCATACTGGTTTTCAACCAAAGCCTTAAAGACTTTGAAGAGGCCAAAAACTTCAAACTTATGCTTCAGGAAGTAAACCCAACAATACCTGGAAAATTCATCTATGAAGGTCAATGCATATTTGGCTTGACTCATTGACATATGAGGAAATGGACCAGAAACATCACTGTGGATCAACTCAAGAGGTGCAGAGGTTCTCTCATGACTAGCTCTCTCAAATTTATGTTCTGGGTGTTTTCCTAGGATAAAACCTTGACAGACTCCCTTGGAAAATTTAATCTTTGGTAACCCTATGACCATTTATTTTTCACTTAGATCAGAAAGATACTTATAGTTAAGATGGCCAAATATTTCATGCCAAAGCTTGCTTTCCTCATTAGCATGAATCAGAAGAGCAGAGGAGTTTGAGTAGGGTAGAAAATGTGAAAATGATGTATACCTTCGAAGTGTGATCTACAACTCCTTTTGCAATGACTTTACCATTTGAGATCTCTGTGATCTCAACATCATAAGGGGATAATATGGCCTTATTTGGAGACGTTGTGTGGGTCATCTGATACACTAAAAAGAGGTTAGAGGCAAGACTTGGAACATACAATACATTACTGAACTTACCACGGTGAAGATCAATCCTTCCTTTTCCCAAACTATCAATGAGAGAGTCATCTCCCAGCACTATTGGTGGACCTTTCGACATATCGAGAGAGGAGAATGCCTCCGTGGTCGAAACCATATGTCTTGAAGCTCCAGAGTCTATCATGAAGCTAGGTGAGCTTGATGTGCCAGCAACCAATGCATGTACTCTCTCTCTCTCCTCTGAATTTGATCCTCCTTCCCTCTTCTTTGAGCTATCAGGAAGGGAGATGTTATTCTTCTCCAGGAGTTGGGTCAGCATGTCAATTTGCTTCTTCATGCAGGAACTTTCAGGATGATATCCCTTACTGCAGTATGCGCACTTGCTCATTTCTCCTTTGTTCTTCTTCTTCTGGAAGTTCTTCTTGGAGCCTTGGGGCTCCTCTTGAGACTTGTTCTTGTCTCTCTTTTGCTCAGGTGGCTTCTTAGATTTCTTCTTGCCTTTTGAATCCACCCTTGAATCTCCAGCAACCAAATCTTGGTCTTTGGAAGGTTTGATGCTGCCCATCATCACCAGTTTATCTTGTTCTTATGTGAGGGATTCCATGAACTCTGCAAGCTTAGGCATCTTCCAGGATCGAGTTGTCAACTTGGTGGCATGGAAGGTCGAAACAAACACTAAATAGTAAGGGCCAAGCTTCGAGAGTATGGCCAAAACTAGCTACTCTTCCTTCTTTTCAATTCCACACTGTTTTAGCTGCAAAACAAGGGCTTTAAACTTGGAAAAGTAGAGTTGCAGGGATTTGAAGCTGCTCGGACTCAAAGAGATCAATTCATTCTCTATTTGATGTCCTCTCATCTCATCTGTCTTACCAAAAATCTCTACAAGCTTCTCCCACACTTCATTAGGTGATGTAAATCCATCAAGATGGAAGAGGAGGTCTCTGGATATGCTCAGACATAGAAGACCATAGGCCTCATCCCTCCTGTTGTGCCATTTAATTTTCTCTACAACTGCATTGGGATCTGCCTCAGTTGCTATAATCACCCTATAAAGACCCTTCCCTCTGAACAGTATCTCCATCTCTGCTTTGTATTCTAATAAATTAAATGGAGTCAAGATGATCTTCTGTGATTGATCCATAGCTATGAACTTTGCCCTTCAGCCAACAGAATTTGCTCCCAGTCAAGATGTCAAACCTGCAATAGCAATATGGAAGGAGAGAAATTGATCTACAAAGGCTCTGATACCATGTGGAAATTGAACCCAAGTGATAGAACAATTGCACTCACCAAATTGCTAATCAAACATGCAAATTTACACACAAAGGAGACTGAAATTGGAGCATAACACTAATATATCTTGAATAAGTGTACAATAGCCAACCTTATGAAGTAATATGCTACTGAAATATATAATTACATGAGATATTCGAATGCATAAGGATGCCATTCGAAATAGTCAAAAAGTAGGCTTACTAAATCTAGTCAAATCCCCCATAGGTGCATAAAGCAGTTTCCAAATCTACCTAGAGGCTCACGAATTGGAAAAGTCAAGTAGGAAAGCTAATAAGTGATGGAAAGACAACTCATACATGCTTTTATTAGGAGAAAATAATGGAGGATGATGAGGGAAAAAAACAAGTCAACTACACCTAGTCTTACTTTCCCTTTTACCATAAATATCAATAAAGCAGGCAACTTAGCAGAAAAAATAGATATGCGCTAGGGAGGATTTGGAATAAAGTAGATATGCTAAATATGGATTCCAGGAGGTTTCCCAAGTGCTCCATGACTCATTTTTAGCAATTTTGACTTCTAGGACATGTGGAAGACAACTTGCATAGAGTGGAATATTGGAAACTAGGCAAATAAGACAAAAATGGATTAATTAATGTCTAAGGTAGCTAACTATGGGTTGATTATTATAACAGTTAGACTGTTTGATTTCATTGTGTTTATTTGTTAAATTGAGAATATGAATTTTCAAATTTTTAGAGTTATTTTTTGTGTACATTAGGAGTATTTGGTTTTGATAGGTTTGTATAACCCAAACCGATATTATTTAGTTGAATACAATATCTTCGTTTTGATTAATCAAGTCACTAGAAGTTCACAAGGTCACTATCATATCCTTTCAAGAGATAGTGTTTTGAGTATCCAAATAACTATCGTCGTTAGATGGTTGCATTAGTTTTATTTCTACAGATTTATAGAAACTTCAAAACTATATTAGATTACTAATTATACACACATGCACCATATTTTTGTGGTGTTGCTCTATCCCCCAAAAATCAATTCAGTCTTTATGGCCTTAGATGGTTGTGTTAGAAATCCTAATTTGATGCTTGCAAGTTTTGGTTTCTCTAGAAAAAATCAAAATGTTTATATTTCTCAATATGAAAAGTTGTAATTTTGATCACAAGAAGATGACAAATGAACTTTAGAGGTTAGAAAATTATTTGAAGTTAGGTTTTCATTTAAGGCCATAACTGTTTCAGTCATTTTCAGCTAGGTTTGTATTTAAGGCCATACCCGTGGCCTTCTCTATGAAAAGGAAGACTCAAACAAATTCAATCAAAACTCCAAAAAATCATGGACAAACCCAAGGAAGAAAAAAAATCAAATATGGGAGTTTAGGACTGTACTGTACATACGTGATTATCCTCGCTTTGTGCAACTTATGATGGTCATTCAAGTGAATGTGAAACACAATATTTATGGACACAAAAAATGTAAGACAAAATAGGGTGCGTTGACACATAAAATTCATCTTCTTTACAATGTATTATGTTGTACCTCCATAATTGAAAATTTTCATTTTGCTCAATTTTTAGTGATCTCATTATAGCCACATATCAATTCGAGAATTTGGTACTAAAATTATATATAAGTGTGATGCTAATATTTCTTGTTAATCAACTATATAAGTTGCAGACTTGGGTGAAGCTCATTCTAGTGCTTGCTATACATTGTTAGTAAATACATAATGAATGCAGAACGATAAATCAATGATTAACCTCTAGAATATATAATGTATTTTGGCTTATCAGAACAAATATTGAAATGGAACTTATGACATTATTTGAAATCAAAAAATGATGCATTACTATAATGGCGTTAATTATTGTGTATCAGTTAACTTTAGATTCTTTATATCGTTCTTGAAGATAAGAAGTCGAAAAAAAAATCCAAGGGATGAGATAAGAATTTTTATGCTCTTGGGACAAAAAAATGTTTATGATATTTTATGTTTTCCTTTGACAAAAATCCATCCCGAAAATTGTTACTAATAATGTACATAATTTCACAGATACACGAAAGGTGGATCAGAAGAGTGGGGCAAAGATCAGTGTTTTCAAAAATAGTGGAAGAGTTGCTTTATTGAAACTTCAAAATTGTATTAGATTACTCATTATACACACAATATTTTTGTGTTGTTACTCAGTTCCCAAAAACTCAAATCAGTGTCTATTGCTTTAGATGGTTGTGGTAGAAAGACTAAATTGATACCTACAAGTTTTGGTTTCTATGGAAAAGAGCAAAATGTTTATATTTATTCTTCTGAAAAGTTGTAATTCTAATCATAAGAAGATGACGAATATAACTTTGGAGGTTACCAAATTATTTGTACCTAGGTTTGCATTTAATATTATACCTACATAGCTATGTCCCTTAATGCAAACCGAGCTGCAGATTTTGATCACACGAAGATGAAATGTTGTAACTCATACCAACATTCGAAATGTCAATTGTCAAGAGTGTTACCAAATTATCAACCAAGGGTTGTGAGTAAATAAATGTTTTGAAAAACATGATCTAATTTCTATGATATAGTTGTGATAACTTCTTTTTTGTCCTGCAAATTCATTCGTAGATTCTAGAATGATAGTTCATTAGTTTTTATTTATATGTGTAGCATACAAGCATACATTAAACAGGTTCTCTTGCATATTGTGAATTCTACAGGGAAGTTATACTAGCAATTGCACCTACTAGTGTAAAAAACCTCTATATAAAAGAGGCTAGGTGTAAGAGTTGTTCTTCATAGTGGAAATTGCAATGTTTTAGGAAATGTTATAATCTTTAATGTTGAGAATACACACAAAAATGAAACCAACCATTTTATTAGAATTTGTAAATGCAATGATAAAAAGAAATAAAATTATGAGCAACAAGAATTCCATGTATATGTAGATAGCAAGAAGTAATGGATATGCTCGGTGATGTGGTACAATGGTACATGTGGTGGTTAAGTCCCCATAGGTTCCACAGACTAATATGGGGTCTTAGGAGCTACCATTGCTTCTAAATTGGAATATAAGGCTCAACCATATACATGTTGAATAAAAAATAAGAAGTTATGGACATAATTTGCAATCTAGATACATAATTTTCTCTTAATATTGGGATTAACCTACACAAAATCTAGGCCTATATTGTTGTATACATACCATAAATATATATAAGAGGATAAGAAACATTTTTGTCATACGCTTTCATGCATTATTAGGATCATCGAACCTCCAAATAATTCATCTATTACATAAAAGGTGGTGGATGATGGAAATCTAGATTGACACATATGCCAGTAAATAAAAGTGTTTGTTGTATCTTGCAAAAAGTTGATTTTGATATAATGTTAAAAGATCAACATCTTTAAAACTTGTTGATAACAACAACAAAAAATTGCATCACAGATTATGTTCTTATCTATATAATATTTTTTTTTAAATCATGGAAATAAGCTTTTAAAGGCATTAAGGAATGATAAAGTCATGTAAAGTTCTTGTTTTGTATTAACCAAATTTTATAACAACATATGCAATGAAAGATTGATGTATTTATCCACGCCTACATAGAGGTGAGGGTAATAGAAGTAATTTTGAGAATTTAGAGTTTTATTTATATTAAATCGAGTTATTTATTGTGGCATTAATTTACAGGCATTTGGCAGAAGAAGAGAGTTACTTGCTCGAGGGTCCTTCAATTTGATGAATCAATCACACATCTCAAGCATGTGGATGTCACTGCACTTCCAAGAAGAAGTATATGCCTCTTAAGGTTGAATATGACTTATATGGAAAGTGTAATATGGTTATATGGTCCCCATTGAGGACATCAATCATGATAGCTATTATAGAATCCTAGCTATGGCTAAGGAGCGAGAGCTAAAAAAATTGAGAGAGAAAAGAGAAAGTGAAGTCATGGAAGGGTAATGGTTGCAGATTTGCATGATAGAATCAAATAGTAGGACAACCTGAATAAACATGAGAACTAAACTCCAAAATATAAGGGGGAGCCAATTGGAGATTAGGAGAAGTATGCATTCTTTTAGTCTTTGAGTATAGAATATTAAGTCCACGATCTACGTTAAACAATTGACTATTTTGATAGCTTGTTGGTGACATGGATATGACTTAGTAAATTATTCACAATTTTTCATATCTATATGATGGTTAGTCTGCACTTGACACTTTGTTGTTTTCTACCTTGAATGGTTGAATAATTGAATGCTTTTATTTTTCTATATTTATTTATTTTAATTTTGAAGTCTTCTTTTGGCCCTTTGCTTCACTTGTTGAAATCCTATGATAACTAGCATAGTTAGAGTTTATGCCAATTGGATAGTGAACATTAAGCATGAAACACATGTCTAGGTCATATCAAGAAATAATAGGTAGACTAAAAAAATTCTTTCCAAGGGGGACACCACCATGTTAATCATGTAATCATATTGTGTGGCATGAAGTGAAGGTTTACTTAAATAAAACTTTAATGTATGAGTGGATCACCTCTTATCTCCCACAAAAATGGTGCACAAACGCTCCTTAAATTATAGTGTGCATGGTCTCCTATAATTATTATGGTAACACTCTCACATGTGTGGCATCATCCCTAAGATTAAGGTGTGTACATCTCTATTCCCATGTGTGGCATGTCTTCTCTTGCATGTGGCATCTCTCATCTCACGTGTTTCTTCTCTTCTCTTACACGTGGGATATCCTTTACACAATTATCTAGGGAACAATTCCTCATGAAAATGTAGTTGTAAGGTTATATATAAGAAGAGGGAACTTTTCATTGTAAAACAATTGGATAATTGAACCTACCCTCCTTTGATCTTAATGGATATATTTTTCTTGGAGCATATGTGAAGTGTAAGGGTTTCTATCCTATAAATGTGGGGGTTATATTTCTATTTCTAAATGTTGTTAGTGATGTGTATAATTGCTAGAACTTGCTTTTCTAGGCCATATAAGAAGGATATACCTTCCATGCTAGAAATATTTTATTAGAGGATTCTATCCCTCTATTTATCTTGTATTTCGTATGCTTGATTATATTAGTTTACTCCGATCATTTTTTAGAGTAGTTCCTCATAAATAATTTGTTGTGTAAGCCATGCCCAATTAGCAATGTTTTTCTGTGGCACCTTTGGTCCTCCTAGTCTATTTTCTACATTCTTTTTCAACATGTTAGTGATTCTTGTGGAATGCTTTAGTGGCTCTAGTTTTCCTAACCATTCATGGACTTTCCCTCTGGATTGTATTCTTGAATTCATTTTACCTTGTTAGTATATGAACTAATATATTTATCCTTATATTACTCTTTTATATTTTATGCTACAACTATGTTTATGTAACCTATCTCTTAATATAATTCTTCGGACTTCTTTTCATAGTCTTAGTAATACAATATTAGAGAAGACCCCTTGTGTTGGAGTATATCTAGAATAAAGTGTATAAGAGGGTTGTAATATGATAGTGGCCTCCCTCTTAGTGATCATGGGATAGCAATGTTCTTTTGTAATTTCACATGTTATTTTATGCATTAACATTTTGGTGTGATTGTCAGATAGTAAAGTCAACTTCTCATAAAATTTTAAGCTGTGCTTCATGATATTTTGTGAGTGGGATATTTTTAAGATCTCATTTTCACATGGAGACTCCATGAAGGAAAAAATATGCTTATTTTATTGCATAATTTAAAGACCTTATTGGGTGTATAGGTGAGCACATCCAATAAGTATTAAATGCACCTATTAACCCCAACTTGGTGACTCCACATCTTTGGTATTGGTATGAGCTATGCATGCCATTTTTAGTTTTGGTTTCTCGTATGGAAGAATTAGAAGTGAAAAACAAGGATATTATGAAATGGAATGGTTGAAGATTTGGTTTCTCATATTGAAGAATTAGAAGTGAAAACAAAGGATATTATGAAATGGAATGGTCGAAGATTTGTTCAATTCTTTGGACTTCTCAAGTATCTTAGGCCACCCAATTCATTTTAATAATGATAATGATGATTGGTAAGAGTGTATTCCAAAGTTCCTTTGGAATAATGACTCTATTATATATGTGTTGCATCTTTTATCGAGGCTCTTTCAAAACTTAATCTTGCCTATGAGGATGTCAAAATGAAAATGGTTATGCTTTCCTTGGATTTTAATGAGGATCAAGTGTTTGGTTTGTATCAAAATCTTGATAAAAAGGAAATATAGTAACTTTTAGTTTTTTTCAAGGTGTTTCTTCAGAATTAGGATCCTCATTACGAGGAAGATAAGTATTTGAAAGCTATTTAAGATTTTGTAGCACTTTATTATGAAGTTGATATTTCTACCTCATTCCACATAGAAGATAAAAACCAAGAAGAATCACATAATGAGGAGGACATCATTGAGGACACACAAGCATCCATTTCATCTACTCAAGATATCAAGGTAAATTGTGACCAGTGTTCTCCAAAATTTGAGTTTTGTAATGGATCATTTGATGAATTGGAAAAGGAATAGTTTGTACGTAAACCATTGGATTTGGTCACTCCCTCATTTGCTGAAATGCATGATAGCCATGCATGAGATTGAAAATATTGATTCTCTTTTGCACATCAAAACTCTTAGAGGGGGATTCTATATATGATATTTATGATGTTGATGCTAGAGCCAAGATTGAATATTTTGGATCTCTTAGACAACATTGTACAATAGATATTTAGAAAAAAATATGATGCATGGAAAACCATGTTATTTCACTAAGTATAATGATTTTGGTGATGCACTCGGAGGGATTTCATGGCGACATGGATACAAAAAATTCCAACACTTGGTATCCCGAAGGTTCACCTCTCTTATGCATGGAAACATGGTGAGAAATTATATTTTTGGGTCTACCATACATTATGGATAACAACATGTTCAAGCTTGGATTTATTGCAAGGATCTTAAGGCTCATATGGAAGGAAAACAATCCTTAGGTCATGGACTTTTGTAATATTTTAGATATGATTTGTAACATAATATATCAATATTTTTTTACGAAAGAAAACAATGGGGGATACAAATTTCTTACATATGTATATCGGAGTTTCCCTCAATAATGCCATTGCTTGATGGCATGATGAGTGAAATTGAAGGGCTTCCATATGCTTGTGTCAAAATAGGAGATTATATTAGCCTTATCCAACATTGGATAAGAGAAGATAATAGTAGTACAATTCAATCTTAGCATGACTTTGCTCTTCTATCTCATATGCATGATCCTACTTCGAAACTTAACCGAATAGTAATGTAGCTCCCAATCTATCTTTTTCTTGATGATGGATGTGTCCTTGTTTTGGTTTGTGACCAACCAGAAGGGGAAGATTTATGACCTTGATGGTCTCATCAAGTGGTTGCATTAGTTGTATCATTTCACCTAGAATACTTTAGCTTTATATAGTATAATAGATAGGAGGAATAAGATAAACATGCCTATAATCAAATATATTTCCAAGTTCTTTTTTTCATTGTTGACTTGTGCTCTTTCATTTAAGGCCAATTCTAGGATATTTTGATGTATTAAACTATCAAATATCATATGTATGTGTTTAGGGATGTGGACATGTATCCATCTTGCTACAAGAGTTTATTTCTTTCTTGATATCTTCTTCACAAATACAATAATGAGATTTTGGGGTTCTCGTGTACTCTCCTTCAAATAGTCTATATCCCCAAGTTGGATCCATTGGTTACCTCTCATATTCTATAAGGGTTACACTTATTGCTGGTTTATCCTAAGCATATGACTATGAAGACTTCGTTAATATTCCTTATATCAGCACACCATTATTAGTTGCAAATGGATTAGAGTCCCTTGAAGCACGTTTATTAGAATATTCTTCATATTTCACATGGTGGTCAAAGTGATAATTAAAAAAAAAGTGTGGGACACCGCCATGTAATCATGTAGTCATATTTTGTGGCATGAATTGAAGATTATTATAATAAAATTGTAATGTATGAGTGGAATGCCTAGAAAAATGGAGGCTGCATTCTCGTTAAATTGAACTGGGACAACTCTCCTAAAAAATGGTGGGTTCACTCTCATCACATCTGGTATTAACCTCCTAGAAAAATGGTGGGTGAACTCTTCTAGAGCTAAGGTGGACGTAGTCTACTAAGATTAAGGTGGGAACACTCTCACATGTGTGGTATGATCCCTAATGTTAAGGTTGGTACATCTCTCTTTTTATGTGTGGAATCCATTTTATTGCATGTGGAATTTCTCACACGACATGTGACATCTCATCTCTTGCATGTGGCATTTCTCACACAAACATGTGAAATCTCTTCTCTTGCATGTGGCATCTCCTTATCACACTTGGATAGGGTGCATTTCCCAATGAAAATGTAGTAGTTGAATTATATATTATAATAAGTGAGATCTTTTTATAGTAAAACAATTGGATTTTAAAGTACCCCTCCTTGAAACTAAATGTGTCAACACCAAAAAAAGACTCACCATGCTCATTCCTTAGCTACATCACCACTTTCCTTATTTTTACCCATAAAAACCTTCATTAATCCACAAAACCTAAGGTCAAAACCCAAAATTGGATCAAAATATTTATTTCCCCTCCAAAATAGGGAAATATGGCTTAATTTCCTCCAAAAAAAAAAGTAAATCCCCCCCAAAAATATGAAAATAAAATTAAAAAAAGAGAGAAAATATTTGAAAAGAGGAAAAAGAGCGAAAACCCTAAAAGCCACCCAAAACCATAGTTCAATACCAAGGTCCTCCAAAAACCATGGGCATGAAAATAAGCGATTTTTTTTTATAAAATAATGATGAAGGCTCCCATTTTTACGTGATCATTCTCATTCATTACCTTACCATCACTCTAATGAAATTCTGCTAGAAATTTGACTTCTAGTTTCACCTACCATTGAGTTTTCGCTACCATTTATGACCATTTTGTGGAGAATCCCTAAAGTGGATTAGAGCACATGAGCTCGGGTCCCCTGCTCACACTCATTGAGGTAATATTACACCATTTGTACTTCATTTTATATGTAATAAAATATAAAAAACATTCTTTCCCTACTCCTTTTGTATGTGGAAGAGAAAAAATATCCGTTTAGTTTTATTTTATGTGCAGTAATATAGTTTTGTTTATATTGTTATTTACTAAGGTTTATTGCAATAATTTCATTTCCAATTCGTCCTACTACTAAGACTTCCCCAAGTCTTAGTAGGTTCTTTCCGGCACAAGCTAGTGCAGAAACACTAACTACATATTTGTTGACCATATTGAGTCGATCCATATCGATCTCTAGTGTTGGGTTTTTATTTTTCATTGCATATGTTTGTTTGATTGCTTTCTTCCTGCGGCATTGTGTTTCTGCATCTCTCTATCAATTGTAGACTTCAAAACTGGCTTATTCCCATTAGTCTGGTCGTTTCCTACATGGTAATTTTTTTTAATTTTATTTTTGAGATGGGTTGCACTTGTTTCAACCTTTGCAGCGGCCCAATGGCCCATTTCTACTTGGAGAGAGTGATCCGGTTTCCCCTGATAGCTCGATAAGTGCAACATGCCTCATGATAGTCTAGGTTGTGCCCATTTGTCTCTTTAGAGTGACTCAGTCACCCATTTTTTACTAGAGTGAGGGACCTAGCTGCCTCTAGTGGCCCAAAAGAAGTGACCTAAATCCATCATGGTAACTCACCCTTTTTTTCTTGGAGTGGGTGACCTAGTTTCCCTCTGGGGCCGGAAAAGAGTGATTGGCCTTCTCAGGCCCAAGTCACATCTGTTTGCACATTTGAATTGAACCAACCACCTAGTTTTTCCCTTTAAGTGTGACCTGGGTCACTCTAAACCCCCTAATAAGCATGGCTTAACTATTTTCTAGGATTTTTTTTAATCTTTAAACTAAGATATCTTTGCTTCTCGGACTCATATTTGAGTAATTTTTTTTCAAACCATGTATTTCTATAGGAAGTCATATCTATCATTTGTTTCTGTAAATTGTAATTAAAATTTATAGAAATACCTCTAAGTTTCCCCACCCTATGTCCCACCTTTGCATCTTGCATCCTGCTCTAATTTTTCCATACCCATTTGTTTGCAACACTTTTAGTGTTCTTCTTGCACCTATTTTTCTTGTTGTAGTTGTCTTCTAGTCTTCCTTTATTGAGCCTCAGAGTGAAGAACAATATGTGTTTGAGTATTTGCTAAACCTCTTGGTTCCATTTAGATATATTTAGCATACATCATTTTTTGTGTTAGTAAGTTGTATGGTAATAAATCATTTCTTGTAGTTATTTGTGAAGAGAAGTGCTTGCATTTAGTTGAAATGATGAATGAAAGACTGGTTTTTACATAAAATTGTTTATTATTTCCTTTCAAAATTTATTTTATTAGTTATATATATAAGATATACATACCACACGTGCACCCACAACATAACTTAAGATTAAAATTCTTGGTTCATGACCCCAATCTCAGTCTAAATTTTACCTTCACTAAACCAACACTAACCTCACTTGAGGAACATAAAATGATCTTGGACTTAGGTAGGACACTAAGGATAAGAATCCAAACAATTCAAATATGTCACATAGCATATGATACATAGATGTTATCCCCTAGGGTACTAAAATCCTCTAATATTTATTGGCATGGTTGAGACCGATTTGTCAGGGTGGGGGGGGGGGCTTTCCCTTAGGGGGGTAAGTGGATAGACTGGTTTCAGATGCCTAGGTTTAGTGCCTCTCTCCACTAGAGTACTCAAGGAAACCTACTTTTTTTCTATGGATTGAAGCTATGGGTAATCACCTTGCACGTTCCTTGAACAAGGTAGCTTAGTGTCCATTATTCTAGGGCTCTTGTACCTGAGATCCCTCTTGGCTGAGGGTATATTCCTTTGCCCTATTGGTATTCCATTTCATTTCTTACTGTGGATTTCATTACCCTACCGAGGATACCATTTTTTAGGGTTTCCAGTTGTTAGTTAGGTGCTTACATGTTCCCATAAATCATAGGTTAGAAGGTCTTTTTCTTTTTGAGGTAGTGCTATTTGTTGGATTTCTGGCCACTTTGTTGTCACTCACTTATTGTAGCACATAGTTGCAATATGTTTTTTTATCTTTATTTTGGCATGAGTGCCACTTTTCTTGCTATTTTTCCTCTTGCACACTCAGTTGCATTAGTATTTTTTATCCTTTTTGTCCTGGGTGCCCCCCTTTTGTTGAGAGCTCTCCTTTTTCACACTTGAATGCAATGTGTTTTTTTAGCATAATTTTAGCCCTCGTTTAATGTTCACACACTTGTCACTATTAACCCTCTAAGGTACTCTTATAGGCTTCAAAGGAAGTCCCCTCATTTTGGTTCCTTAGCTCGCATTCGTCGGACCCTACTTCAACATCGTTCACTATCGGTGGAACCTTTTTCTGAGAGATTCAAGTTTGATTCTGACTCCTCTTAGTCATAGTCACCCATACACTCACCCACACACAACACCATGGATTCTCACATTCATTCATTTGGCGGAGGTATCCCTAACCCCTTTTCTATAGGATTATTAGAGGTGGATCCAGAAGAGGACACTTACCATCCAAAAACGCTCCTACATAGAAATCGCATACTAAAAACATGCCCATAAGAAACCTACCTATTGGTAACCCAACTATTTGGAATCCAACTATAGGAAACCCATCCATAGGGAAACCCCCACTGAAAACCAAACCATCAGGATACCTCTTATTGGGAACCCTCCTTTGGGAAACCCCATCGTCAGAAAGCCTCCTATTGGGAACCTTATTACAGGATACCCCTCCACTGGACACACTTTAATGTGGAACCCATCCAATGGATATATTTCCATGGGAAACCCATCCACCGAAAACCCCCCTCAAGGAAATCCTTCTATCAGGAACCCTATTATAGGGAAACCTCCCTTGACTTTGCCTCCACTTGGATCCCCCATGTCTGTGAGTCTAACTTTGATGGCTAGTGTCAAACTCCATGATTTGTCCCAATTGACCAATGATCCGATCCCCCATGATCCAAACTAGCCTCTGATTCCCACTAAAATTCCCTTTAACATCCCCAAATTTGAAGGGAAGAGTGGAGAATACCCTTAGAATCACATCATGTCCTTCCACTTATGGTGTTCCTCTAACTCCATAGTGGATGATTCCATCTGATTATTCCTGCTATAGAGAACCTTTACAGGTGTTTCATTTATGTGGTACATTGACCAGCTTCATGGGACACATCCCACTTTTGTGTCCTTAGCATCCACTTTCCTATAGTTCTTCCATATACCCGTTTGATATGACATTGACGCAGAGATCCTCATTTATTGTAGAAATACTACTTCCACCCACATCACGGACCACATACATGAGTGGCGTAGGCGACGTGGCCTATGGAATATCAAGATAAAGAACCAAATATTCCTAGACCGGTTCATGAAGTCCCTCATCCTTTCCATTTCGAAGTATGTGGTATCAAAACACCCATAAACTAAGGATAAGGTTATCCTCAAATCCCAATAGTTTGACCTTATTTACACACAGTTGGGTTACCTTTACACCATCCTTCCTAATTCCCCTTGTGGAGACTCCTCTCGAAAGGATCTATCGAGGGAAATACATGTCATCGATGGTGTCATTGCAGACACTATCGCATTATTTTTTAGACGATATGTGCATCTACTCCCTATGATGACCCTTGCATACAGAAACACCATCGATGGCTTCATTTTCCACTCTAGTTTGTGGCCCTGACTTGTCTCACGTGTCATCCCATTCCAAAGTGACACCCTCCTTATAAATTTCTTCTACTCCCATCGCTCATGGACCACCTTACCAAGGACCCACATACGGCGTCCCTCCTCATATTTACATGCCACCTTCTCCTGTCGCTTATTATTAAATTGGACCACCGATAGTAGCTCTAGAACCTTCCCAAGCTCAAGCTCCTATCGTTGCACAAGGAAAATTTTATACTTAGAAGAAGCAAACACAACCTCCACAGGCCCCCTACAATAACCAACAAGGGAAACCTAATTGGAGATGAGGAAAAAATAGGGGAAACAACTAGTTCCATGGAGGGAGTGGACCTCTTCCTAACCCCAAAGGAAACAATGTAGCTAATACTTCCAACCATGATCCTAACCAACCTACTAAGAAAGGAAAGAACCCATAATTAAGGACTAACCACCCATGTTATTTCTATAATGTCTATAGAAAATACACACATCATTGTCCACACTTAGCTAGATCCTATTATCTTTAGGATGAGGCTAATCACTACGATGCTGCAGATGTCCCTCAAGCGTAGCCTAACCCACCTCAATCAGATCAGCATCCCATGGTGTTACAAAATGCCTTGCCTACTCAATGGGAAATGATGACACAACCAACAATGACATATGCAACTTTCTCAAGTCAACCCCTTGATTTTGGGGTGCGACACCTATTTATGATGTCTTAGGACATTAACCTAGAAACTTGATGTAACTAGTACAGTGTGGCCATATATACCATTCCCATTGGTAAGATTGTTGACTCCACTTTCATGGACCCATCTTTGCAGTTACCTCAACCCCTAAGTGATGGGAACCCTAAATCCTCGAAGTTTCTGAGTCGCTCCCAATTATAGCATTGTGGACGATTTGGCTTAGTCACCTATCACCATGTCAACCTTAGAAGTTCTCATAAACTTACCTATGTAGTGCAAATCCTTATTATCTGCTTTATGTGTCATCAACCCCACTGACTTACGGTCAATGACCTTTGATTTGGATTAGTTAGAACCCAGGATGCCTTTGTCTATTACATTCCAGATACCCATGACAATTTGCAACATAGTCATCCACTGGTTCATTGTCCACGAAGGTGCATCCACATGTGTCATGTCCACCTTTGTCTGGAAGAATATTAGGTAACCTTAGTTATAGTCTTCCATGATTTCTATACGAGCCTATGATGGTCACACTGCCCAACGTCAGTGATTTCTCTCAAATGTACCTGTCGAGTTGGTCGAAAAGACTGTCTTGATTGATATTGAAGTGGTCAATGCTCAACTTGATTACAACCTTCTCCTAAAATGAAACTACATGTACGCCATGAAATTTGTCACTTCCTCAGTCTTTTGAATTATGATGTTCCCTCATAATGGGAAGGTAATTAAGATTGATCAGTTGACTTATTATGAACCCAAGGCACCACCCACCTAGAAACATTTCATCCCTATGTTCAACCATTCCATTAACAACGTGCCCATCCCCTCACTTTCTATCATAGAACTTGGCATCTTCTGTGAGGCTCCCATGATTACCACTTTTCAGGATTTCCCCCCACCTCCCACATTGCAAATATATCAGACTGGTGCACCATATCTTATGTGAAACATACACCCCAACCACAACCCTAGTTATATCCACAACCACAAACGATGTCAGTTCCCACCCCTAATCCGTTTCCCAGGAACCAATGGGGAGCTACGCCCATTCAACATATCCTCTTCATGTTTCTGCCATTGGGAATAGTTAGCACGCCGGTGAGGACAACCCTTAACCCTCTAGGATTAACTTTATGGATCCATTTTTGGTACCTCAACCCACCAAACCCCCTCCAACACCACAATCCATTTTGATATCGATACAACCCATCAAAAAGACCAATCATCCTCCTCCATATTTGTCAACTATGTCACCTTTGATGCCCCCATCTTCTTTAGTGGTTCCAAAGCAATCACCTATAACAACCCCACCTCCTCCCAAGAAGAAGGTTTGGGGAAATGCGATGAGTGCGACACCGCTGGCAACCCATAATAAATTCATGAACTTGCCCCCTACTTCCCAAACAAAAACACATCTATGTTGTGCTTTGTGCAATTTCTCAGTCCATGCTACCCAGAACTGGCCTAATTTTCCCATGTTATGTATTCATATGTAGACACTATATGAATATCCCAATGAGCAAGTCATAGTCATCCAATTTCTGAATAATGCCACACACACAAAAAATCCCTTCATAAAAACCATCCTTATGCACTTTGTGGCCTCTACCGCCATTACTCCCACCACTATCTAGATCTCTTGAATATAAATCTATGTTGGTTGACTTGTCTAGACTCTCCTTGGAGTGTAAGCTCACCATCATTGAATAATTTCACCCTCCAGTGTATTCGTTGAGCAAGACAAACACTATTTGTTTCTTATCGTCCCCTAAGAAACCTTTCTCAACATCTCATACCACTACGAGTGCGTCTAGAGACACGAGTCCCTCTAATCTAATTTTTTGACCCTCCCAATATGATGAGGAAATCCCATATCCACAACATGGGGGCAGGCATCCAAGCATGCCCCTTCATCATTGGCATCCTCGTCAATGACACCAAGGGAATCTACCCTGCAAGGGGGCACCCCTTGTCATCATCCCACCAATTTAGTGTGTTTCCAAGGCCATTAGCATTATGGTACACCTGACCCCTTCCCGTAATTTATTGATGAATTATTGATACCTCTTCCCTAGAGATTTTTTCCCCGATCAACACCTATAGGATGAAGGGAATGATCAACTATCCTAACCCTGGGATAAGAGACATGCTCAATCATTTTAACCCTATCCCATCCTAGTATTTCAATGGGCACATTTCTCAACCCAATACTTACATGATCCACAATCATAAACCCCATTCCCACAACATGGGGGAAGGACCTTAACCTTGCTCACTTTTGACATGTGTAATATCGATCATTTCTTTAGGTCACAAGTCATGTGATATTCATTTTATGCACAGTTCACACTTCCAGAATCGACATTATGTGTTTTTCATGATTATAGGGACCATTTCTCATGATCACCTAGTTTTATTCTCTGCCATTTCTATCTCACCTTGAATTTTGTGCCATCACATAAGTCACCTCATATATGTATTTGTATGCTTTATTTATATTCCATACACACATTTACACTCAAGTACCGTCATTTTGTGCACATATACAAGTCATTATTGCAACACTCCTCCCACTTGGTGATGTTCACCTTTACTGGTATATCTTTCTAACTGGCATATAAGACATCCTTTCCTGTGAAAATTTGATGCATTGATCCAATATATCCCTCTTACGCCTGTAAGACCCCCTCTATCTAGGTAAGTGACCCAACCCAGTCACTTGTGCATTTTCCCTTGCTAAGAAGTAGAGTCATCCTTTACATGGGTGATAGTTTTAATACCCCTTGTCTTTGGCACCCATACCATTCATATCCCATTAGGATTAGGAGTCCCTATAGTTAGACATATATAAATGAACCATCATGCATTCTTTCATGTTGTCACTCATTCGCCAATATTCTGGACTCCCAACACGAAGTTTATGTTAAGCTCTTTTTTGACTCAAACAATGAAAATATTGTGGAGTGAGCTTGTTCCATTCAAAATCTTTAAAATGGATTGAAAGAACCTCTATTTGGTATATGTTTACCCCTTTTTTGGGTCAGATGGACTATTTATAAAAAAAGGAATAATCTAGTCCCCTTGGGCTAGAAGAGTCCTCCATTGTACACTTTTATGCTATTTCCAGCTTTGGGGACTAACTTTACGAAAAATACGACTCATTGAGTCTTATTTTTGTTTTCAAACTCTCTAAAATTAAAAATTCCAATGAGTATTGAATGTATCGGGATTGATAAAAATACATGGGATCATACCATATCAAGCATGTCACATCCCCTCCCATCAATTCGACCCATAGAGGGAACATGAATGATGTATGTGATGTTAAATTTCACCCTGATGTCCAAATTATGAAATTCATAAACACTAATTGTGTGTGCAAATTAATGATAAACATACATATGGGAATTATCTCTATTAATGTATATACAACATGCAATTACCAACATGTTCATCACATGCATAACAACAAAATAATTCTCATAAATAAAATCATTTTCAGGCTATTCACATGCATTCAATTTAATAATTCGACTGGACCAATTTATTCGATCTAACATATACAAACAGTCATTCATATTACATAAATTTGACATAATTAGAGACAACAATGAACACTTATCTTTTAATTGGAAGTGCCAAGGCAACTGGCTATGGAGGAGCAACTTTCCACCCAACCATAGTTCTTTGTCCCGCCTATATTCTTTTAGTTGAGGGACCACGTCCAACCTAGGGTATGTATCCACTAAGGAGGAACTACTAAGGCTTAGTCACGGTCATAAGGGTAAATACTCATCCTAAGCCAACACACATTCGGGTTTGTCTAGCATGTAGGGAGGTAGGGAAGGAGATATCTAATCCAGTGAATTCAACTACAGAGCTATAGGAATCTCAATTTGGCTTCATACATCCTTGGTACCCACAATACCTACCATCCCCAACACAAGGAAGGACCTCTTCTCTGCTACATAGTCCCTCAGGTGTCCCTTCCCTCTAGTGCTCTTTAGGGTGGGCATAGAAAGGTCCAATATGATAAAACTCTAAATATTCTTTCCTTCACTAGATTTATCAAGCAATTTTGACCTATGATCTCACTCCCACTTCAATCCACTCTTGGATCTTTCCAAATTATGGCTACGTGGCTGTCAATCATGAAATTCCACTTTTAAGATTCCAAATCTAGGCCTTTAGATGGATTTTAATATTTTGGCACTCTCAATTTCACCCCAGGGTTTATATATATGGATTCCCCACTGGATTTTACTTTTCACATGAATTTCTAGGCATTTTTGGCACTTCAAAACGTGGCTTCTTTCCAAGTTGCAATTTTTGCAATTTTCACTATTGGGATCAATGCATAGCAAGCTGGAAATTGATGTTTGGTTCTGCAACAATGGAATGTGGGTAATGGAAAATGAATTCCCATGAGGAAAAATCAATTATGGGTCAATTAAACCATTCCCATACTCATCCATATGAATTTCTGAGTTTGATGCATGCTCCATTAATTCATGACCCGGTTTCTTATATACCATCTTATAACATAAATAAATGACAACATAGCTAGTCAAGATGGGTTCTCAAGATGAAATTTGGAAACAAAATATTCAATCCCACAACCCCCTAACCTCTCCCAAGTGGATACACACTTCCCCCTTATTTTAGTTGCTTCCATATCCATCTCTTGGAATTTTATTGCATTTAAATATTTATATGCTTATACAGTTTCTATGAAATACTTGCCTTTAAAATAGGACCATTCACTAATGAGGCCTTGGAATTGAGCTCCACACTAGGGAATCATACATCACATATACACAATATTTAAATATAAATCCAATACATTATAAGGGTAAAAATGGGGGTATTACATTCCCGTCCCTCTTAGAACAACATCATCCTTGGTGTTCTCAAAATTTGAACAAAAATGGGTATGCCTCTTTCATTGCATCCTACAACTCCCATGTAGCCTCATTGGGACCAAGTTTCTTCCATTGTACCTTTACCTATATGATGGATCGGTTCCAAAGAAATGTTACCTTCTTTTCAAGAATGCGCATAGGTTCCACTTGAAACTCTCCCTCGGGTTCCACCTGTATCACAGTCCAATCAATTATGTGATTATGGCATGTACATAATTCTTAAGTAAAGAAACATGGAAAACATTATGATCTCTCATGTTAGCATGCAACAGTGACAATCCTATGTGAAACTAGTCCTATACTATGAAGGAACTCGAATGGACCACAATATCTTGGTGCCATCTTGTCACAACTTTCCAACATTAGGGAGATTTTCCTTGTCTTTACTCCTAAATAAACATGATCTCCAATTTTAAGTTCCTTGTGCACTCTTTTCAAAACTGTATAAATCTTCTACCTATCCTTGGATACCTTTAAATTATGTTTGATCTTGTCTGCATGGGTCTAGAGTGCACAAAGTGCAGTATCGCCAACGATGAAGAGGGAATCGACAAGAAAAAAGGACCAACCATGGAGGGCAAAGAAGCCAACAAACAAGGAAGTTTGGTCAAGTTAGTTAGTAATCGGTCAAGTGGACCATTTTCTAACAGCCAAGTGAGCCTATAAATAGAAATATATTTGTAAGCATTTAGATAATCAATCTAAGGGTGATTAAAATGATGATATTTGAGAAAGTTACCCATGTATCTAGTGTTGTTCGATGATGTACGCTTTCACATATGTGGATTATAATTTGATCTTGTTGTATGGTAGCTTCTTTTGGTATTCTTTGGTATGAATCTATTTTACAAATGAGGATGATTATCAATTGTTTATGTCATTATCCCTTATGACTAATGTTCCACACTGGTTTAATGCTTGTTGATGCATAGCTGGTTAGATACATGTTAATGCAATTGGTAATTTTGGTTATGTTGTGAATGATTAAATATTGGTTAATGCAATGAGGGTAGCATAATACTATGGTATAAATCTGGATTTCTGGTTGTGCTGCAAATGGTTAGGAAGTAACGCATGTCCCCTACCCACTGCA
This sequence comes from Pseudotsuga menziesii, assembly GCA_001517045.1. Classification (NCBI taxonomy): domain Eukaryota; kingdom Viridiplantae; phylum Streptophyta; class Pinopsida; order Pinales; family Pinaceae; genus Pseudotsuga; species Pseudotsuga menziesii. Next base: position 88,508 of record LPNX010211603.1, on the reverse strand, counting down.
GAAATGTGGTTCCTGCAAATACCCTTAAACATCTCAAGTGAGACTGCACTCGCTCTATGGGTGTTTCTAGAAAGGGTAAATCCTTTCTAGGATGATGTTTAAGGAGCTTGTATCAATGGTTGTTGACAGCAGTGTGAAGTGAACCCCTGATAATAGAGTTTTGTGTTAGCAAATGGCTTTGTTTCCAGGACCCTAGTACAAAAAAGGAGAGGACATGTTTGGCATCCGATGAAACTGGAAATCCATGATTAGTTCGATAAGAAGACACAATATTTTTTCAAAGAAGAAAGTCATAATTCAAGATGGTCGACGAAGGAATGGTTAGAAAAGTACATCTATTCTGACATCCATGAAGTATTTTTCTATGAATTCATGATAGTATTATATGAATGGTTGCACAAATTAATTTTCAAAATAATAATTTCTAGGGAGGTGAGCTTGAGCACTTGACTCTAGAACTAATCTAGCAGCTGCGTAGGGTCAACAACAAAGCTTCAAGAGTTGTCATGTATGGATAGACAATATTTTGGAAGGATATATCACTGAGTTAATTGTCGATAGAATCAAATACTACAGTGACACAGAAATGGAATTCTTTAAAGGACCTAGAGGGAGATATCTATCGTTGTTACAGTTGTGGATCAAGATGCTCATTTGTGAAAAAGGGATACTAAAGATGAATTCCGACGAGTAAATATCTAGTGTGCGGAGGCCAAGGGTACTACAAAGATATTGGTTTGAGTAAATAATGTGGGGTAAATGGATGTGAATCGTGACAAGACTGTGAGGGAAGTTGAAGAATAGTGTGGTCACCTGCGAAGTGGGGCGAGGTTCCGGCCATAGAAGAGGAGAAGGAATGAGGAAGAGAGTCCTAGTGCAATCAAAAAATATAACTATGAAATGGGACCACAAGTGACTAAGTGACCCTATAGTGATGAAGGGAACAACCAGGATACACCTAGAGTTAAGGAAGGAGCAACCCAATTCTATGATGTACCTATAACCCCGCGTACTATCCCAAACTAGGCAAAAAGAAACACAAGTCCTTTGTAGAGTTGTCTTGTGTTTCAACACATTAGTAATAGTAGTGGATCAACAATACCAATAGGAAACCCAGGATGGCGGGTGATGACGTAAGTCTACCCTTGTTCCAAGGAAATGGGACTGAGGACCCATAACAATATTTTTTCTTGTGTGAAGCAATATGGATAGTGAAACAAGTCCAAGATGAGGATATCAAGAAAGGACAACTAGAAACGACCTTTAGAGGTTGGGCGTTGGATTGGTATATAAAATTTGTGCAATTACCGACAAGGAATCCATAAAATACCCTAGAATAAATCAGTATGGGACTGATTGATGAATTTAAGAATCCAAAGTCGGAATCACAGTACATTACGAAGTTAAAGTAAATAAAGCAATTCCCGAATGAATCGGTGTGGCATTTTGATCAAAGATTCAAAACTATGATGGCCAAGGTCATCTTTGGAATGAGTGACATACAACAGAAATAATGGTTCATTGCAGCCTTGGTACCTCACATTCGCATGCCATTAATGCAACAAAATATCGCATCTCAAGAGGAATCCCTAGAAATTGCGATGAAACTAGAGGCTTCACTAGTTGGCAAAACAGGGATTGGCATGATCTAGATCCAGTCATATTTCACGAACCTTACCATCCAACTACAAGACATTAAGAAGGGGAAAGAGGCACATGAATAGATATGGTGCATTCAATTTCAATCTAAAGGACATCATAAGGATCAGTGTCCCGAATTTCATGAAAACTAGTATTCAGGGGCGTTGAATCCACTAAGTCAAGGAGGAATGCCCTGGTTTGGAATTTGTCAAACAAGAGGACACTAATCAGAAGAATTTGTATACTTACAGAAAGTTGTGTCAAAGCCAACCAATATTTTCTATAACTATTTTTAGTCAATCGGTCATGAAGAAAAATATTGCCAAGCTTATGATTTGCTCCAAGAGATAACTATGGATACCTACTTTATGAAAGGAGAAGAGTAATGACCCATAGATAGACGTCAATTGCAGCCTCAAAATAATTAAATGCAACCGCAATATAATCAATTGCAACCATAATATAATAAACTGCAATTGTAGTATAATCAACCACAATACAACCATCCATCGTATCAGTAGCAAGGAGGGTTCCAAGGAGGATTCTGCGGTGGCTACAATGGAGGATTTGGTCACAGAGGATCTTTTGGTCGAGGTCGAGGACTGGTTAGTACTTGTTACAATTGAGGAGTGGTCAGACACTACCGGAAGGATTGTATGAATATAAAATATCAGTGTACTTACTGTCAGACAGTTGACCACACTGTCGAAGACTGTCTGCATATAATTGCTACATGGAAGAATAAGAATGCACCACAACCGTAACCAAACCAGAATATAAATTAGGCTAAGAATCATGGCCCAAATGTGTAGAAGATATCGGTTGAAATAAAGAGTATCCCAACAAACATCGCCATAGTGGCAAGAGAAGGATCTATGACAGGAGAAGACATGCCACTACCAAATGTCTGGCCTATAGCTCAGAAGAAGGTACAATTTGATGTAGGAGCTGAAAAATAAACCTTCTTCGATGCAAGAGACGTATTGATCAATAGCAATGGTAAGTTATTTGTTTATGAAATGCCACCATTATTTTATTCAACAAATTCACTAAGATCGTAAGGGAAGGTTAGTACTATCAAAAATTTTCTAATTTTTTTTTCTTACATTATCTAAATATCATGACGCATTACCAGAAATAGGAAACATCTTATATCGACAGAAAGAGGGAAGACAAGATCATTCTCTCAAATGGTTGCAGAAAAGAAAAACAAGAAGAGAAATGAGAATGAATGCCAGCTAGATCAGTGAATATGAGGTAGATTCCATCATCTTGGAACTAGGGTTGGACGTGAACATCCTAACCAAACAAATATGGGAAATGATGGGGAAACCAAATCTAGTCTAGTCACCATTACAACTTCATTTGGAAAATCAAGCTAAAGTTTCATCGATTGGTCGAGTGCCTCATATATCAGTCAAAGTAGAGGGATTAAAGACATACACCTATTTAGATGTTATAGAGATTGTCTATGATACCATAACATACCGGACGATGTTTGGAATCGGTCGGAAAATGGAAAACTTAGTAGTTATCAATTTCAAGAAAAGGATGATGACATTCAAGAATCGCAACATGAGGGCTATCGCTCCTTTGGATCCCCTTGAAGGACAGCAATACGTCAAAACGATAAAAGATGAAGTTATGGTATACTCGGATCATTCCTACAATTTCTCTGAAGACTACATCAATCCCCTTGTTGACGAGGAAATAGGATGGCATAGTATCATCTTTGCGTATTCAAACTCTGACGAAGCATTGGAAAATTTGCAGAACCGGTTGCATGAAGTATCAATAAAAAAATGGGTATGAATCACTTAGTCACTGATATGGGTAACGACAAAAGAAAATGATCTACCAACATAAGAATTAATACCTAACTTGACATCCTTCATCAGTGAATTCGAAGATAGAGTATCAGAACCACAACGCTTGTTGCCACTAGAAGAAGCAAGTATGGCTACCCCAGTAAGATGGTGGGATAAACAAAAAACACGATAGAAAACTGGAAAATATGTCGACGATGGATGGAAGTCCGATTCATGGAGGAGGAATACTAAAGAGGTAATAAATGTGAAGGGATAAGTGATCCAAGCGATCACCTGATAACATGCCAAACATAATGGAAGATGAGGCCAAAGGAGGAATGGTTTCACATGTTCATCCATATGCTAGATGAAACACCATGAAGCTTGTATGTCTATGGAGAAATACGAAGAGAAACAACAACATGGGAAGAACAATGTATTAGCTTCCTCTGTACTTTTAGTTTTGCAGACAAAAATCTAAGCATCCATAGTGCACTAAAGGACATCCACGAAAAAGTGTTGGACATAGCTATGGTAGAACAACCGACGAGACTACATTGGAAACTGACACCACAAATGATGATGGAGTGTTACAACGTGTCGGTAGAACCTGATGATTAGTATGATCTGAGAGCCATCTACATCCCAGATTCAGAAGGAAGCCACGACATCTAAGCACCAGAAATACCATTCAACAAATTCAAGCAACCACTAAAGGTAAAGAAGGTCAACATTGGGACAATGGAAAGTCCAAATTTTGCAAGTATTGGAGACTATTGGGATGATCCCACAATGGGGAAGGTCACTGACCTAATACATGAGTTCCAGGACTTATTTCTGACAAAATTTTCTGAGATGAAAGGCATTACAGGAGAATTGTGTGAAATGAAGATCCCTCTAAACTTGATGTGACACCAGCAAATCAACAACTATATAGATTGAATCCAAGATACAAAGAGAATGTCAAGGTGGAATTAGAGCGGATGATGGATGCAAAGAATATCGTACCGATTAAAGAATTAGAATGGGGTAGGAGGAGAGGAAGTCTACTCATTCACATATGGCTTATCAAAATATCACCAGATAAGGATTGCAAAGGAATGTCGACATAGAACCACATTCGTAACAGAATGGGGATGTTTTTAGTACACGATGATGCCATTCAGTTAAAAAAATTCTTTGGTGATATTCTCAAGGTTAGTTGTTGTTGCTTTCAAATATTTCATTCATAAGTTCTTAGTGGTATAAATGGATGACTAGACCATCTATGGCTTGGTAAAACACCATACCACAAACCTTCGATTAATGATGGAAAGATGTCGACATCATCATATTTCATTGAATCTAAAGAAATTCATATTTTGTACACCATTTGGAATCCTATTAGGACACATTGTATGCAAGGAAGGCATGTTGGTAGACCCATCCAAGATTACAATCATTGTTGACTTACCCATACCAATGACAGTGAAGCAACCGCAGGCCACATTGGGCCACACAAGATACTACAGGAATTTTATAAGGGGATATGCAATAATCACAATGCCAATGGAGAAGTTAATGAAAAAATACATGAAATTTGAATGGAATAATGAGTGCCAGAAAATTCTTGACATACTAAAGCAAAAAATGGTTGCAGCATCGATATTATTTTTTCCATAATGGATGAAGGAGTTCTATGTCCATGTCCATGCTTCACCAGTAGTACTAGAAGTGATATTATCCCAACCAGGAGAAGGATCAATCGAGCACCTGATCACATTTGTAATTTGGAAGTTGACCACTACGGAGAAAATTATATGACAACAAAAAGAGAAGGGTTGGCAATGGTATATGCGTTACAAAAATTCCGCCACTATCTATTAGGAGGGAATTTCAAGATGTTTGCTGAATATTCGACACTGAAATATTTGGTCAATAAGATTGTGTTGGGGGGGGGTATATGTAGATGGTTGATGTTGTTCCAAGAATTAGATTTCGAAATCATTATAATACCTGGACATTTGAACGTAGGGCTCGATCACGTATCGTGGATAGAATCAGGTGAAGAACTAGGCAACATCGAGGATGGATTACCTGATGCACAATTGTTTAGAGTTTGAATGGTTGGAGACCATTATGAATAGATTATTCAATTTTTAGGGAGAGGGAAATCCCCTGAGGAGTTCACTACAAGTTAAAATAAACAACTAGTTTTCAGAGACATTGATTTTCAACTAATTGCAGGACAACTGTACAAAATGGGGTTGGATGAAATTATTCGTCGATATGTCCTTCCGCATGAACAAGAAAGAGTGTTAGTAGAGGCACATGATGGCATCATGGGAGTTCATTATAAAGGATGTGCAACCGCTAGGAAGATAGTCAGATATGGATTATGGTGGCCATCAGTACATGGAAACACAACAGACTATGATAACAGTTGCAATATATTTCAAAAAATTGGGAAACCATCACGCAACAATGGGATTCCATTGGTATCTTAGGTAACTATACAACCATTTTATAAGTGGGTTGTAAACTTAGTAGGATCTATTAACCCACCAAGGAAAAGAATAGGTTTAAGATACATCATCACTACGACTAACTACCTAACAAGATGGGTTGAGGAAACACTCGTGAAGGATTTTTTAGTTACGACAACAACCATATTCCTTTTCGACAATGTGGTCACTGTTGGACACACCAGGAACACAAAGAGGGGGGGTGAATCGGTGTGTGCGGTCTTTATTAATTTTTAAACTTTTATAATCAACAAATTATTCAATAGTATGCATTATCACATTATCATTATATCATCATCATATCATCATCATCACATATAAAGCATAGCAACACAGTACACAATATTTTTACGTGGAAACCCAAGTCCTGGGGGGGGAAACCACGGAGGCCTTTTTAAATAGTTTTCCAAAAATAACTGGAAGGAGGATGCGACCCCCTGATTTATAGGCTATGACCTAAAGGAAGTTGCCACTCTCTAGTTTTCCAGTTTCAACCGAAAGGAGGCTACAACCTCCTTTCCTTACCCCGTCCTGCCACCCTGATATGAAGATAGAAACTGTTGAACCACAACCGCATTGATCCTGTGGACCTTCTAATCAACACTTGTGTTATACTACACAATTTGTACCACACTACACAACCTGTACCACACTGCACAACCACTGCCACTACTAACCACTTCTCATCATCTGATCACTACTCATCAACCAATCATTGTCCACTATCTCACAATACTCATCAACCTGTAATAATCAATTTGTTTCTCACATCAACCAACTCAGTCAATATGAGTCTGCAAACCAAATTCAGTCCACCTGGGTTAAACCAACTGCTCATACAACTCATCCAATCTGAGTCAAACCAACTGCACATAAGACAACTTATGCCAATATTTCTCAACTTTACCAAGATGCTTGTGTACATGTGACAAATCAATTATATATTTGTGTTAACCTAATCAAGTTCTCTAACAATCAACCAACCCTTCTTACTTGGCCTAGTTCATCAAGTAAAAGACACATTTGAGAAACCAAGAGACTTCACATACTGTCAACCAAACTTTTTCCAAACACACTCAACTCAATGACACCACAACCAACCTCAATCACAGTCAAGGAATACTTGATAGTTAAACATGATATACTTCAACCAAATAACCTCAACCAATAAGATAAAAGACTTAACCAACTATGTCAAACTCAATCAATATCATAAACTCTTAGATACAAAAGGATTTTTCACTCTACTCAAATCAAGTCAACAAATTAAACAAATATCAAGCAAATAATCACTTACAACACTATCAAAGGTTGTCATTAACAATACAACTCCACTTAGGTCAAAGACACAATTATCAACACTTGTAAAACTAGTTTTCAAAGAAAACATTTAGGTTGATCAAATAAATAACTCACAATATCTAATACTTACATGTCAACTTCTCATTCAATACTACACTTATACAACAATCAAGATAAACACCAAGATCTATACCAACAACATCCAAGATAATCATCAAGATATATGCCAAGAAAACCATCACCATAGCCTCCATAACATATTGAATGACTTTAAATATATATACCAATATATAGCCACATACTAAGATCAAAGATGAACTCTATCCATGAGAGACATGTGCCATTACAAGAGAAACCATGAAGCATGAACCATACCTTATTGAAGATAACAATATGGAGAAAAAGTATAAAACCAAAAAGAAACTCTATATCCTATCATCACACATCCCTCGTAACAATCTTTCCAACAAGCCAAAAATTTTGTAATTCTGATTCCGTATGAGAAAGTTATGCCAATTTTTGTGAAGATGCCCAGAAAATTTTCTGTGACAAAATTTTGCACTTTTCTCCAAAATGTGAGAAATTCCTAAGAGAATTGATGATGGAAAAAATAAAATGTTTGATATTCTATTTATATAGGTTGTGGATAAAAATTATTACCTTGGGCCGACATGCAATTCAAAATTACAAATAATTAAAATCTCTTTTGTTTAGTCGGCTCACCCAAAAAGGTGGGGTAGCCCAACTTCAAAAATTCATATCTCTTCAACCGTAGGGAGTTAGAAGATGATCCACATATCAACAGAACTGGATTGATGAGAAATATCTCCCTATAATGGGTTTATTTGTAAATTCTTGGTTTAATACCCTTAAATTCTTCAATATGTCTAGGACATCAAAGACCCCACACATGAGGGTGCCAAAGACCATACCACTAACTACAAGAGTTTCAAAGTATTTTTCAAAGTATTCTTCAACATATCAAGGAACATATGTGGGCTCTACCTCCATCTACATCCCAATATCCATATAACCACAAATAGGACCATACATCATCATGGTTCAAGGTCTCCATATCATTAAAAACATATCCAATGGTTCCACTATATATCTTCATCACTATAAGAGTACCAACACCCCAAAAGAGGGGTACAAAGACCTCACCACTAGTTTACAACACCTTATGGGCTTCATATGCATGATCATAAGGCTACTACATGGAAATGACCATATAGCATCCAAGGGACATCAAAACATTTATGTGGGTTCAAGACTTAAACTTTCAAGTACATCAAGGACCCCATAAGAATGGGTTCCAATATACCACCATAAGTGTGGGTTCCAACACCCAAGTCTCCACATGCAAGAGGATCAAGATCTAAGATTGTGGACTCAAGGACCCCACAAGAAATTAAAAACCCTAATACCATCCAATGCAAGCAATGGGATTCACTATCAACACATCAAATACTTTACACACATGAGCCACATCATCCATCCAACAACCAATCAAGAGACTAAAACAAGTACAAGCATAACAAGTAGCACAAAGACTAGTAACCAAATATCAATCATGAGTAAGGAACTCGACAATGGACTCAAATGGGACCAAGATATAACTTAGGGGCACTTGATCAAGTCAATGGCTAACCAGGGTTTTTGTCATTGTTCCAAGGCCTCTAAGGGATTTAAGCTTGGGCTTGGACACGGTCAAAAGGGCTCCTCTTGCACAAACAACCACAAACTAAACACTAACCCTCAGGGGATTCACAAGGGGCACCAAGGACTCAATAGTTGGCATCAATGACCATACACTGTTGGCATCAATGAAAAATTAATCAACAATCACATGATTTGGATGTTCGAAGATATTGATGAGCGATCAAGGTATCCACTTTTTCAACCAGAAAATCATATCAATGACTAAGGAATTCCATATACAACACAAAATAAGTACCCCATGTTGGCAGGGGTTTTGGTTAAGTGAGTTGCACAGCGTCACGGCAGCTGCGCAACCTCATGCGACATCGCGTAAGGCCAGAACAGAGTGATGGGTGAAAGAATAACCATTTTGAATATTTAATGTATTAATTGATCACGTTTTGTGGATATAGGTCATTAGTGGTTAGAAGTTAGTTAGAAGTGGACCTTTGATGTAAAGGCGCAAGCCTATATATAGAGATAGTTTTTCAATTGTATAGACATAACATGAGGGGAGATAAGACACATAGAGACAAGAGATATTCATGATCAGTGCGATATGAGTTCAAGACAATATATGAGAACGAGTAGTCTACTGTCATTTGTCTATGGTCTTGATGGCTTTTCTGTTTTGAACACTCTGCAATTTTCCTGTATCAATTGCTGAATGTTGGGATGTAATCTCCTGTTGTGGAGAAGAACTATTTGTTTTAGATCTGTTGATCAGAACTAATATGACATGACGGTTGTTGCCTAAATGTTGTCTTCTGTTTTGATGTTTTCTCTACTGCGATGTCAATGAGAAGTGTATTAAATATGTTTATGATTTACTGATGTTTCTACAATGAACTGGTCTGTCCCAATTCTGTTACAATTCTAATGAATAATGATGAAGCTTGTTAGAGTTGTTTTATGAATGATATTGTTGCGACAACACTGCTATGATGAATGAATAATGAAATCTGTTAGATCTGTAGTTGTGAAAATGAATTGTGAGGACTATCTTGGTTCTGTCAAATGACCTAGAGCAATATGATAGATATGCTGTTGAAGGCATGGATTCCATATCTTCCCTTCTTGCTGTCGAAAACTCGGTTCCGACAGCTCTCCCTTGAATGCCTATGGTGAGACCTCATCCACTTTGTGGATGTTGCTGGGTAGGGTAAAACCAGTCTAGGCCAGTTCTCAGGAGATCGTGCTATTTGGACGTCGATAGAGTGAGAACCCCTATCGATGAGGCTTTGTTGGTGGGTTTTCACCAACAAATGGTTCCATTTCCGGCGCTTGTGCCGCTATAGCATGTTACCACCCAGGAATTGGTGTATAGGTAGAAGGAGCTTAGTTATGGGTATGTGTAGTCGCAGAGCATAGCCGAGAAGCTGCAAAAAGAAGCTGAGGACGTACATCAGGTCAAGGTGCAGCTGGCGGATGAGAAGGTACGGGAGGTTGAGGCATCAAACGTAGCATAGGACAAGATGCAGTGCAAGGCTACTGAGGAAATCACCAAGCTAAAGAAGGCATAAGACCGCCTTATCATTGAGAAGGCGCAGTTGTGTGCAAGTTTTGGTGAGGTCAAGAAATCCGTTAATGAGGCCTGCCAACATACCGAGCTTACTGCAGTTGCTTAGGCCAAGCAACTTGGGGAAACTATTGTCAAGCTCTAGGACACCAATATTCTACTCAATCCCTTGGTCCATCCAGACACGCCACTAGAGTAGGTTGTCGAATGGAAGACTAATATTGAGGAGATAGTGGCCCAGTTAGAAACAATGGAGCAAGAAGCAAATACAATCATGGAGATGACGACGCAGTTTTGGCACAGTGTTTTCCAAGATGAAGAATTCGACAAGTTGACCACACAGGGACAGGAAGATGAAGGACTATTGACGATGCTGAAGACGTCGCTGCAAGCACTGTTGCTCATGGTGCAGATCATGCAATCTCAAGAATTAAAGGACCTACAGCAGAGAGCTACCCGCGCCCAAGAACACCAACAAAAGTGTCGTGCCCAATTGAATGAGTTTAAATAAGTTGGTGGGCAGCTGGCTGTCAAAGCAGTCACAACACTACAGGTGGTGCAAGAAAATTGGTAGATGGTCGATTGCAAGGTTGGGACAGCGCACCCCATGCAGCAGGATTTTCTCAAATGTCAAAGCACAACCGACAAAGTCCAAAGCTAGGATCGAGAGATCTTGCAGTAGTTTGAATATTTCAAGGTCGCAACATCGACATATACCATTAGAGGAATTTTGGGGTCTAAAATGGGCCTCCTAAGGAAAATAATAAAATAATAGTTAAAATAATAAAATAATATTGATTAATTTTGGAGGAAGAAAGAAAAAAACTACTTTTTGTGTTCGTATTTTCGACATATCTCCCTGCATCCAACGAGTACCCACACTGCATACTTTTGACGGATCCCGCTTCCCCAAAAACAAGAAATACCTGAAAAAACGTCATGATGACATCATCATCACATTTTTTCAGGTATGTCTTGTTTTTGGGGTAGCGGGGTCCGTCAAAAGTATGCAGTGTGGGTACTCGTTGGATGCGGAATTTGATTTCGCATCCATCGAGCTCTCCCGATCGAAATTTGAGTAAAAACACAATGAGATATGTCGAAAATACGAACAAAAAAAGTAGTTTTTTTGAATGACAAATATGTCAATTCAACCATTATGGTTGACTTATTTTATTGAAATTCTATTGGTTCTTGAATTCCAACTCACAAAAACTTATTTTGGCACGTTTTCTTATAAGGCCCATTTTAGACCCCAAATTTCCTCTAATGCCTGTCAACCTGACGTGGCTCGAGGACGAGTGACAAGAATGTGTTGGGGGCATGTTGGCAGGGGTTTTGGGTAAGTGAGTTGTGCAGCGTCGCAGCAGCTACGCAAACTCATGCGACATCACGCAAGGCCAGATCAATGTGATGGGTGGAAGAACAACCGTTTTGAATATTTAATGTATTAATTGACCACGTTTTGTGGACATAGGTCATTAGTGGTTAGAAGTTAGTTAGAAGTGGACCTTTGATGTAAAGGCACAAGCCTACATATAGAGATATTTTTGCAATTGTATAGACATAACATGAAGGGAGATACGATACATAGAGACAAGAGATATTCATGATCAATGCGAAACGAGTCTGAGTCAATATCTGAGAATGATCAGTCTCCTACAATCTTTCTATGGTATTGATGGGTTTTCTGTTTTGAACACTTTGCGATATGTCTATGTCAATTGTTGAATGTTGGGATGTAATCTCCTGTTGTGGAAAAGAACTATTTGTTTTGGATCTGTTGATCAAAACTAATATGACATGATGGTTGTTGCCTAAATGTTGTCTTCTTTTTTCTTGTTTTCTCTGTTGCAATGTCAATGAGAAGTGTATTGAATCTGTTTATGATTTACTGATGTTTCTACAATGAACTGATCTGTCCTAATTCTGTTACAATTCTAATGAATAATGATGAATCTTGTTAGAGTTGTTTTATGAATGATACTGCTGTGATGAATTAATAATGCAATCTGTTAGATCTGTAGTTGTGAAAATGAGTTGTGAGGACTATCTTGGTTCTGTCAAAAGACCTAGAGTAATCTGATAGTTATGTTGCCAAAGCCGCGGATGCTATATCTTCCCTTCTTACTACCGGAAACTCAATTTTGACAACTCTTCCTTGAATTCCTTGGGTGAGACCTCGTCTGCTCTGCAGATGTTGCTAGGCAGGGTAAAACATGTCTGGGCCGGTGCTCATGGAGATCGCGCTGGTTGGAAATTGACAGAGTGAGAACCCCTATAGACATGGCTTTGTTGGTGGGTTTTCGCCAACACCCCATATCACCCACAAGAAAACGGAGCAGTCGAACCATTCAACAATATATTGGAGAACACACTTACTAAGGTATGTAACACAATTCGTGATGATTGGGATCTGAAAATCACAGCGATACTCTAGGCCTACATGATGACATGCAAAATACTGACAATTTAGACACCATTCAACTTGGTTTATGGACAATAAGCGGTAATTTCCATGGAATATATTGTCCCTAGTCTATGCATAGTAGCAACAACAAGGATGAATGATGAAGGAGCAATTGAATAAATATTGGCACAATTAGTACGACTCGAAGAGGATCACTTTGTCGCAGGTTTTCACGAGCAAGTAGAGAGGGACCGACATAAGGCATGGCACGATCGCCATGTAAATACAAAACATTTTAAGTGTGACGATATGGTTCTCCTTTATGACAACAAGTTTGTGAAGCACCCACGTAAGGTCCAGATGCATTGGCTTGCAACTTAGATCATAAAATTCATTACTGATAGAGATGTGGTGAAGTTACAAAATTTAGATGGAATAATTTTACCAAATAGTGTAAATGGAAGCTAGCTGAAACCCTATCGAGATATCTCGACACAAAACCACTAAATGAAACCAATGAAAAAAAGAGAAAAAAAAAGTCTGTCGACGAAAAGGGGAAGGAGAATCTATGTCAACAGAAAAAATGGAGATGGAAAAAGTGGGTTCGTTGCAATAAAGGGGGGATATTGTTGACATCCAATGGTAGGAAAAATGGACAAATCGAGCGATAAATGATGCAGTTAAGGAAGGAAGGTTGACGATGCAAGCTGAAAAGACCTACATTTAATGACCACGACGTGCGCCGGATTTGCAAAAGTGATGACATATTTGGTTAATCAACGAAGGATTTGGCTATGATTCTACAAGATCCATTCGAGCGATGTTATAAAATCAGGTCGAGGGGTAAGGTTCACTCCATTGTGCAAGCAGAGAACAAGAGTTAGAGACAAGAGTAGCAGGGTAGAGAAGTTACAAAGTAGCCATGAAACATATTATTTCGAGCACCAGCACATAGGAAACACCAAGGGTGAGGGTATCCATAGTGGAGGAACAACCAGAGATTTTATCTGCATGGGTGTGAACATTTCAGAAGAAGTGAAGTGCCAGTCGACCAATAAATCAAGACAAAAGACCCAAAACAACCTGGAGCTCTACAAGGGTGGCCGCAGCAGAAGGAGAAGCAGGCCCATTGGCCACAACATAAGAGGAATCAACATCAAGGGGATAAGAACTAGATTTGACGATAGAAGACATTCTAGGGTACGTACCACCAAGGAAGGAATGTGCTCTGGCGGTATGACTTGGAAAAAATACCAAGTATACCATCAAGATTTTGGCGACACCAAAGGGTATCCACGTGACACATGACATAGTGTCAAAACTACAGAAGTTGCAATATAGAGACCATGACATCTTGGCATTCCCAAATGAATGAGGGGAACATATGAGGAAATAGCACACAACAAAGGTGGTCCAATTACAAGGGAACTAATACTGTGGGCATTGGGATTGCAGTGGTCCGGGATCCTATCAATCATCCATATGCCACATTTTTGGCGATCTGCAAAAGTTAACACATGCATAAAACATATACTATCCTGTTTTCATGGAGGATATTTATGGTTGGGCACAAAAATCTTGATTACGGTTGATCTGATTTCGTGGATCACGAGACTACCCAAGGCTGGGGTCAATTCATTGCAATATTTCTAGGGGGAGGACAATGACAATAAACTGGCGGCAAAGTTGAGAAGCAAATATGGGGTCGAAAAGGATTCTAGAGCATGTGTGATCGGCACAATCAATGATCATGAGGTCAAAATCACAGCAAAATTGCTGACAATTAAAATCATAAGGAAGCATCGACCTCATTAATTCACTTCAGGGATCATCACATCTACAAAACAATGCGCCATAGGAGTACAAATGAACTGGTTTCTCTTTCTGTTGAACGAGATAATGGAAGACATGGAATTAGAGCAAGAAACCGGTAAGGGATTTACATATTCCTATCTCTTAATACTGATTGCGTCGGTTGGATGGATGAAACCAACACACTACCAAGGGATGGACATAGAAGCTGTGAATGTATGTCAAGGAGTGTGATACAAAAATTTGTGGGTGCTAAACGATAAGGAAATACAAACAAACAACAATATTGAATTCTATCTCAATTTAGATGCATTGCGAATAGAAGCAGTAAAGATCACGTGACTAATAGAGGAAGCTTCGTGGAAGTACCGAAGGATTGCAATATTTTCGATAGGACCCCATGCCATATTCATTCAGACATGCGCAGACCTCGAGAAGAAGTGGTTTACGACATTGTACAAGCTCAATGATGAGGATCTGGATGCCATCGTAGAGGAATGGCCCACACAATGGAAGGTTAAAGTCAGTGACGACCAATTGTCAGACCTAGAATATGGACCATCGACGGATATGCCAAAATATCAAGAAGTTCCCAAGGAATAAGAATGCGAGGAGAAATCACAAGATGAAGCATCATCAACAACTCCAACGGAGTTGGATCTCGACAAACAACAAGAAGAGGCAAGGACAAAGCACGAGTTCGAGCAAGTTGAGGGGAGTAGAATCGTCGCACTTCCTAAGGAACAAATGAAAAATTTATTCAAAGTGATAACAATAGTGGAAGATGAGAAATAGGAAAAGGTTACACAACATGCAACTGTATATTTTCATCAGGTAACGCAACTACTCCAGATGCTCACGAATGTAGAAATGACAACAAAGATACTGCAAGAAGGAACATTACAAAGAGCACTCAAATTAGCTATTGGCACAACGCTGATATTGGTGCATATATTACCCACTGCTATAATGAGAAGGGATGAAAATGTGGATGCCACATTATGTGGGAATGACCTCATTACTGTCAATTCAATAGGCTATCAATGTTTATGCTGGAGCGCATTCATACCACAATAAGTGTGGAAATCAGTGATCGGGAAGTGACAAATCATGAGTAGATGATATGCTATAAGCGATGGGTGCAAAGCACTAAAGAGAAGTTACAACGACTCAAAACATAAAAAGAGGCTATAGTCAATGAAAGAGCCAAGGATTTTGAAGACAGGTGATGACTAGAGCATACGGTTTCTTTGGCATGCGAAGATGCACCTAAAATTATTCCCGATATGCTTGTAAAGGAAAAACTGTTGAGATTAGGAAAAGTTGTTGTAGACCTAAGAAAAGGGAATGAGGAATTATAGGCCAGAGCGGTACCCCGAACACCGCCTGAACAGATTACAAAAAGGAAGGAGGCAATTGAGGACATTGTGACATAGATCCTAGAGATAGAGAGGGTGGCTCAGGTGATCACAAAAGACATCACAAACTTTTGGGGCAGTCTAGTACAGGATGACTAGTTGAACCAGCTTAATGTGCAACTTAGCGAAGCAGAAGCGCAGCTTGAAGCACTATGGGGATCTCTCAATACCATGCCCCCACTGGCACAAGTAACGAAAGCACCATAATTGAAATAATTGCAACATCAGTTCAACAAGGCGCGCGCAAGGTAGCAACAGAGAAGAATGCACTTGGACAAGCTCCAAAATAAATTAGAACAAGTGGCATTAAAGGAAATGGAAGGAATGACACAACTTAAGACTGAATGGGAGAAATTCCAACATATGGGTGTCGAACACCTAACAAAATAGGTGATGGAATATTATGCAACAATAAAGACATCGACCAAATCAGCTATCGACTAAGTTAACACAACATTTGATGACTTCCAGATGTAGCTCAATGCACCGGTAGCGTCAGCTAGGGTGGCTCGAGGGTGTGCCACAAGTTTGTGTTGGGGGCCTATTGTCACAGGACTAGAGCGCACAAAGTGTGGTACCTCCAGCAATGAAGAGGGCATCAACAAGAACAAAGGACCAACCATGGAGAGAAAATAAGACGACAAATAAGTAAGTTTGGTCAAGTTAGTTAGTATTCGGTCAACTTGAACATTTTGTAACAACCAATGAGCCTATAAATAGAAATAGATTTGTAAGCATTTAGATAATCAATATAAAGATGAATAAAACGATGAGATTTGAGAAAGTTCTCCATGTATCTAGTGTTGTTCGACGGTTTATGATCTTGCATCAGTGGATTATAATATGATCTTGTTATCTGGTAGCTTCTTTCAGTATTCTCTGATATGAATCTATTTTAAAAATGAGGATGATTATGCATTGTTTCTATTGTTATCTCTTATGACTAATGTTCCACAGTGGTTTAATTCTTTTCAATTCTTAGCTAGTTAGATACATGTTAATGCAATTGGGAATTCTTGATATGTTGCGAATTGTTAAATATCGGTTAATATAACGAGGGTAGCATGATAGTATGGTATAAATCTAGATTTTTGGTTGTACTGTGAATGGTTAGGAAGTAACGCATGTCCCATCCCCACTGCGGAAATGTGGTTCCTGTATCTCCCCTTAAAAATATCAGGTGAGATAGTGCTCGCTCCGTGGGTGTTGCTAGAAATGGTAAATCCTTTCCAGTCCAATGTTTAAGGAACTTG
This sequence comes from Pseudotsuga menziesii, assembly GCA_001517045.1. Lineage (NCBI taxonomy): Eukaryota > Viridiplantae > Streptophyta > Pinopsida > Pinales > Pinaceae > Pseudotsuga > Pseudotsuga menziesii. Next base: position 71,140 of record LPNX010211603.1, on the reverse strand, counting down.
TGTTGAGGGTTGTTTATAGAAGTGCAAAGTGAACCACTTGAGACAGAGTTGTGTGTCAACATATCTTAACAATTTGATATCCATTTCATTGAGCATTTCTTCCCCAAGTATTGTCCTATTCACTGGACTATCCCAATTCACTGGATTTATGCATCATTTACCATACAATGTTTCAAATTGACTCATTCTCAATGATGCTTGATGTCCATTATTGTATGCAATTTCTACCAAGTGTAGTTAATCCTCCCACTTTGATGGTTTATCCATCACATACATTCTCAACATGTCCTCAATAACTTGGTTCACCCTCTCAGTTTGACCATTTGTTTGAGGATGATATGTTGTACTAAAATTCAATTGAGTTCCCAACTCTTGAAATAACACTTTCCAAAATTTAGATGTGAATTTGGCATCTTGATCTAAAACTACTGCCTTGGGAAATCCAAGCAATCTAAATATTTCCTTCATGAAAATATTCAGTATGTCACTTTCTTTATGAGTGGACTTGACTGGAAAAAAATGAGATACCTTTGATAGCTTTTGAATCATGCTTCATCAATGTCATTGGCAGTCATGTTATAAAATCCATAGAAATTACTTCCCATTTCCATTATGTAATGGGAAAGGTTTCAATAGTCCTCATGGGTGTTGATGCTTTTCCTTGACTTGTTGGCATTTTTTACACCAAGAAATGTATTATGCTATATCCTTCCTCATTCCATGCCAATTGCATTACTTTCTTGTTGTTTTTATTGTATTTTGATATCCTGGATATCCAGAGTATGGCATTTGATGAATTTCATCCATTACTAACTTCTTCAAATATGCACAATTCAGAACGTACATTCTACCTTTATAAAGAAGAATATCATATTCTCCAAGCTGGTATCCTTCACACTTTTCATCTAGTTTTTCTTGTTGCAATATTTATCTAAATTAAAGGTAAGTTTCATTGTTTTTTTTGGATTCAAGAACTCTTGTTCTCATATATGATTTGCACATACTTAATGCTTCCACATGAACTTTTATGCTAAGGGCATTTACAACCTTATTCTCTTTTCCCTTTACATGTTTGATTTCAAAATCAAACTCACATAGAAACTGCAGCCATCTAGCTTGTATGGCATTTAAGATTGGTTGATAAAATAGATATTTTAAGCTCATGTGATCGGTTGTAAGCTAGAATATTCTTCCCAACAAATCATGTCTCCCCACCTTGAGAGCATGTACTATGGATTCTAGTTCTAAATCATGAGTTGCATAATTATTTTCATGCTCTTTTAATTTTCTTGACTCATAGAAATCACAAACCATTCTTGGATAAGCACTCCACCTAATCCTTCAAATTCAAGCATACGTGAACACTATAAATACTTCTCTGGATATGCAATCTTCAAAATAGGAGCACTTGTATGTAACTTCTTTAACTACTAGAAGTTTTGTTCATATTTTCCATACCATACAAACTTTACATTCTTCCTCTGTAACGATGTAATTGGATGATTGATCTTGGAGAATCCTTCAATAAAACTTATATAGTAGCCTAAAATACCCATAAAAGATCAAACATCAGTAACATTCTTTGGAGTCGGACAATCCATTATGGCTTCAATCTTTTTTGGATCCATTGAAATTCATTCTTCTAAAATGACACGACCCAAATATTGTACCCTTCTTTGATAAACTTCATAGTTTCTTATATGTGCATACAATTAGTGCTCTATAAGAACTTGCAACACCATTCTTATATGTTCCTCATGCTCTTCTTCATTCTTTGAACAAACAAGAATTTCATATGACAACACTAACACAAACTTGTCCAAATACTTGCTAAAAACACTATCCATGAAGCACATGAATGTGGTGGGTGCATTAGTAAGTCCAAACAACACCATCATGAACTCATAATGGCCATATCTTGTCCAGAAACTTGTCTTGTGAATTTCTTATTTTATTCTCACTTGGTGATAACCAGAACTCAAGTCAATTTTTGAAAGACTTTGGATTCCTTCATTTGAGTGAACAAATCATCAATAATGGAAAATGGGTACTTAATATTGACTGACACTTTATTTAGCTTCCTATAATCAACACAACCTTAAATTTACATCTTTTTTCTTGAAAAATAACATCGGGGATCCCCAAGGAGACACACTTAATATTATATACTTCTTGTTAATTAATTCATCATTAGTTTCATCTTTAACTCTACCTACTCTGGCATTTTCATTCTGTAAGGATATTTAGAAACTGGAGCTACCTATGGAACAAGGTCGATTGTAAAATGAATGTCACTTTTTGGTGGTAGTCCTGACACTTCATCTAGAAATACATATTTAAAATCTTGCAATAATGGATAATTCTCTATTTGTGGGTATTTGTCCTCTAGAGAATCCGATATATGAGTTGCATATAATTGACAACATTTTGTATAAAACTTTCTTAACTGTGAGGCTGAAAAATGTCATACTAAAACTTTCTTGGGAATTCCTCATACCAATACTAGCCTTCCTTATTCATCAATGCATTCGAGAACTTTTCCATAACAGTCTACCTTGGCTCTATACTTTCCATCCAATCTATACAAATAAGAGCATCATAGGGTCCTAATGGTAGGACATTTAAATTTGCTTTTGTGGGGAGTCCATTTAACTCTATGGGGCATTCCATCACTACACTCCTATTTTTGTTCTTGTGGCTAATTGAACTAACCACAACTTATTATGTTTCACTTTTCTAAGAGAACAAATTTCAACTAATTTTGGAGAAACATAACTATGAGTGGATCTTGGGTTAATAAAAACAAAAATAGATTGCTTAGCAATATTACCTTCAACTTGAACTACTGTTGATTGATGGTATGCTTGATGGTTATCTGACACTGCATACATTTAAAGATTTTTTCTTGCCATATCCTCTTTTCTAATTGTTGCTTCTAAGTTGTGCAAGAATCGAGGGTTCTCTTTTCGATGTGGACAATCTTTAAGCATGTGGTTCTCTCCACATCCCCAACACTGAAGCGATCCTTTTTGGCCCTTTCTCTGCTGCTACTATTGGCTTAACTCCACTTCATTATTGCTAGCCTTGTTGGAAATTTCTTGGTTGATTTCTAAATGATTGCTTGAACCCACTCCACCTTTGGTCAAACATTCCTTTTGACTTTTCTTTTCATACTAGATGAACCTATTATTTTCCTTTGCTCTGCTCATAAAAATGCATTTCCATTCTAATGTATCAATCAAGAGTTGGTGGATTAAAAAAATTAGTCCTATCTCTAAAATTTTGAGGCAGACTTCCAAGGAAGCATTAAATTTTTATCCTTTCATCTTTGATATAATCCACATACCTCAACGATTCCAGAAATTTATGGACACGTTCTTCCATAGAGATATGTACCAATTTTAGTTCATTGAACTCTTTCCTATTGTTATCATAATACCTAGCTGATAGGTATTTTTCCTTGAAATAATTTTTAAATTGCTCCCAGCTAATCCTTCTTTCCTTGATTCCTTTTACTTTCATGAGGTGCTCCCACCAAGTTGAAGCTCGTACATTTAATATTGTAAATAAAAATTATGGCCTTTTCATTTCCTGAGTAGTGATGAATCGTAAAATATCTCTTTATCCCAAGAATCCACGCTTCCGCCTCTTGACATGTCTTACTTTCTCCATCAAATGTGGGAGGCCTTTCCTTTATAAATCCTCCTTGTGGAATCCTTTTAAATTTTCTTCTTCCTTCAAACCTACTAAAAGTACACTTTGGAATACTTTGGGAACCTATGGAGTCACACGAACTGCTAGAATAATATATTGATGATGGTGTTCTACATTTTTTACTCACGAAACTCTTTCTTGGGCTTGGAGTCTTCTTCCTGGAGCGGTCCCTGGAGCGACTCTATGCATTTATTCTTTCTTGGCCCACATTAATTGGGTTGGACTGAAGGTTAATCCTCTGTTGTATATCAGTGAGGATCTACAAAATAGCAATGTTGATTTGGTTCCACTCTTCTTGATCCTTCATTAATCTTTCATTGAAACTTATCATGGTTCCAACCAAATTATGAGGAGTGATTTGTTCTCTTCTCCCATTTGACTCAGTCTCCGCATTTCCTTCTTGAATATTTTATCCTAAGACATTATATTCATGTTCGTAAAGGTCTTGAATAACATTCATTTTCACCATTTTCCTTTGGACTCACTCTTTCCCCATGCCTGCTACCCTTTGCTACAACTATTAAAAGCTTATCAACTGCAAATACTGCGCATCATAGCGATATTTATTAGACGTTTTAGTCATATATAAAATGACACATAAAAATGTTATTTTGAATAGAATTAGTCTCATCAAATTATTCACATGGTTAAGTTATGGTTTATTTTGTTCCAATTATGCATTTATGGAAACTACCCTTAATTTATAGTTTTTATTTTGTCAAAACAACATCACATGTACTTTTCCGCTCAAATCTTTGTGAAATATGAATCTCTCATTTAGATATTGAATGTGTACCATTTTTACCCTCTAGATAATATTTCCAAATCCTATCTCACTACTTCATTCCAACTTCAGACGTGAAAGTTACATTCTTCCAAAAATGCTAATTTTGTCCATTTTTTCACTTTTTCCACATGTGCAATTTGGCTTTGGAGGTCAACTTCAGCCACTTGTAGAAGTAAATTTAGAGAGAACTAGAAAAAAATTTCTATTGATAGAAGTTAGTACATATAACAAGGATCACTCTTCATCTTTCATATATCTGATCTGATCTTCCAGTCAACCGCTATAAAATTATGGGTGTTACTACTTTTAATTTTTTTCACTTTTTCCCAAAGGTGAATAAATGAAGAACTCACTATGCTGGAAGATTCACACATAAATCACTCACATGTAAATGGTTGATCATAACAAGGAAAAGATGCTTGTAATAATTGCAACCTGGGGTTCGGATGTACCTGTTGATTCTGTTCCTGATAAAAGATTCTTGGCAGAAGTAAATAGAGAAGTTTGTAGGAGAAGTAAACAGAGAAGTTTGCAGGAGGAGGCTCACGCACCATCCGATCAAGATACGAGTTAATCATTGCTCGCGCTAAAGCACTGGGTTTTTGTCTATTCTCATATTCAAGATGGTTATTACATCAGCCCTATCCAATGATGGGTAGAGAAATCTTGTAGTGGTACATGCCACCCAACCCATCATCCAGGCCAAAATTGTTTCCCATCCTTTCCAGTTTTGGAGAAGGTTTTGGAGAATAACATGATCTATCCACTAATTTATGAGATTTCAGAGTTCAAAATTGCAGTGTCTCCCACCAAGATGTTGGATGCCTAGAATGCATAGGTAGATGCCCAATATATGTTTGCTTTGAATGGTTTGGAACCCTCACAAACTAGTATATGTTTCATAAAATCTTCATCATTCATTTTTAAAAATATATTGCAAATTAATATAGTTATTTGAATATAATTTTCTTTTCTTAATTTTTATTAAATTAAATTGGTTCGTTTTTGGATTTTTTTTATTAAAATGTTGAAATATTTTTTTTAAATGATTTTAATTATATTTAGTAAAGAAATATATGAATTAACCATGCCTTTGAAGCACTCTGATTGGTCACTGTGAAATATTTAACTGGCTTATCGTCTACAAAAATAGGGTATCGAGTGCAAAAACAGGGGAGCATGGGTCGAACGTCGATACCTTTATCCCACAAATCCAAAGTACTTCACGTGTTTTTTTGGCCATGCATTGGATGCATTTGGTAATTCTACATGGAGGAGGTGCATTTGAATGACCGCTTCTCGAGGGGATGTAGGGCTATGATGCTTCTAGCTAGGTATCGATATGGTACTAGTTCTAGTACCTAGTTCATAATTGACGTAGGAACCTAATTTTCCTTTGGAACGTGCTTAACCGGGTTTTATAATTCAATGGTGCTGCAAGGATAAAGATGGTCAAGAGAAAATTTGTGCAAATGCTTTGTTGGATCTCTGAAGATCGAGGTGCATGACACCAATATTACTAATAGAAGGTAGACAATTTACAAAATTTACACTTCATTGTCAAATTTGCAATTTTTCATGATACAATTAAAATGACTAACATAAATGACTAATTCGTATTCTTCTATCTAGTCATTTTTTATTCCATGACTAATTTAGTCATTTATGTTAGTCATTTTTAACTCGATCACTTATTATCTAGTCATATTCGTTAACTGGTTACTAAATTAGTCGTTAATTTTAGTCGTTTATAGTTGGGTCAATCAAAATTGCTCATATTTAGTAGTAAATCACTTGAAAAACCTATGGTGACTAGAATTTTTAGTCACCTGGTAGCTAATTTCTCATTTTTTACTAGTGTTCCAATAACTCACACAGAGATAGGATGACAGTTATCTTGCATTAAGTATACAGAATAAACATGAATGAAACATTCACGCACAAGTAAAGAACAGAAAGAAGATGGAAGCTAAACATATAATGGCAAAAGAGCTTGTATTAAGTGACAAATCACATGAGAAGCTTGAATACAATAAGTGTCTAAAAATCTCCGAAGTCGAACCCTTGCTTCAACATTAGTCACAAGCTTTATAGCCTTTACAAAATTTATTTCAGATCCTAAAAATTGGACCAAATTTACTAAAAATAGATAATCATAACTGTTTGTAAAAAATAGGTCAAAACACTATCTTAACTGCCAATCTACCTAACTCCAAAACCTTCCTACTCCTTGAACGTTTTAATAGCTGAAGTGGACACTGAAGTAGAAATCAAATTTGTCATCTAGTAGACAAGTCATGCTTTGTTAGAGTAGGTAGGTTTTGTGACCTAATTCACCTCGCTGGCACCTTCAAAACTGAAACAGAGCCCAAATACTGGTGCCTTTAATTATTTTTCAACCTTATAAATCGTCGATGAGGTGTTTGGATCAACAAAAGTCAGTTTTGTGTGGAACTATTCCTTTCTGCACTGTTCTGCGCTTTCGGTGGCTAAGAAAGAAAATTTATGGGTCTGTAAGCTGCCAAAAGCTCTGTTTTCAGTGGCTAATGAATAGCTACGGTGTTCACCTAAGCCATCGAAAGCTCTGTTTTAAAATTTTAATCAAAACTGTTAGCACACTTTACCCTACTGTTTTAAGGTTTTAGTGTTGTCCCTTTGATGTCTCTGCAACCTGCCTAGGGTTTGGGTTGGAAACAGTATCACAAGATGCTTCTGGGCCAAAAAGGCTCATTTCCACTTTTGCTAGGGTTTCCAGCTTCTGGTGAGATTGAGGCTGAGGGCTAGAATTCCTTGTTTGCAACTTGGACAGCCCGATTTTCCTGCAGAGCCTTACTTTCTCCTTCCTTAACCTAACATTACTTTCCTCCATCTTGGTATTCTTTCTTTTTATCTCCTGTAGAGAGTCATACAATTCAGCATTCCTCCTGGTTAACCTCTCATTGGTTCTTTTGATTTCTCTACCCAAGACTTCTAGCTCATACACCTGCCTCAGTAGTTGATTTATTTTTTGGGATCTAGGTTTGCTAGATGAAGCTTTTGCCATTGGTTCACCCTCATCCTCCTTTGGTGTAGGTGATGGAAACTCTTCCTGATATTTGAACTCTTCAACAACTGCATCAAATCTTCATGGACAGATAGATGAGTTCGAAAATGCCACCTGGAGGACTAACAGGTCATCTTTTTCCCCAAAAATTGGGCCAAACTTCTGAAAACTAGGGCTCAGAGATGGATTTGGTTCTCCAAATATGTAATACCTGTGTATAAACCAAAAGAGGTTTTTGTATATTGGTATGTTGTGACAAAAATCTGTCTCAGTTTTTTAAAATTCATTTTCATTTTCCCGGATATGTATTTCAAAAACATGTGTCAAACAGGGAAATTCTGAGATCCGAAAATTAGGGCTCAGAGATGGATTAGATTCTCCCAATATGCAACACTTGTAGGAAACCTAAGAGAGGTTATTTTTCTCTGGCATGTTAGGAAGAAAAAAATCTGAGCGATTTGTAAAATGATTCTCCAATTGCTCAGAATCATCATTTTAAAATGATGACTTTTCATAGTAAAAACGCCAATTTCGATGGCTTGGAGCGCCCTGAAATTTCGGTCTTAGATGCCGAAAGTCCACTTTTGGTGGCTTAGAGACCATTTTGAAACAATTATTAGCCACAGAAACCCGTGTTTTGAGTTTTTTGAAATAAATACTAACTCTAAAGTTTTTAAAAAAATATTTACAAGTTAGAATTCATTAAAATGAGCCTGAAAAAAATTAATAAAGTTTTTTTCTAATGACTTTCTACCTATTAATAAAATAAAGTTGACTAATTTATTTGAGGAGATAACATCTGGCCTCTACTCGGGGATGGAAACCTCCTTGTGAGTTCCCAAGAACCCCAGACCAAATGCGTTTTCTAAAAAACAAAGATTAAACCTATCTTCTAGTGTTCCATTGGGCATGGAGTCATTTATCCTTTATAACTGATCCCCTACAACCTGCCTGTATCCCACTTTGCTTATTCATGAAAAGAACTGAAAATGACCTAGTTGCTCATATTAAAAGCTTATTTTCCTACTTATTCCTACTCTAACCACCGTACTGATGCTTGATCAAGTAAACTCATGCTTCCAATGAAGCCATGTCAGAAACAGATTTGCTAACAACATTCTTGATCTCGACCCCAAAAATAATGGAATGTACATCGAATAGGAAAGTGGGTTGAACAGATGATAAAACCATATTCCATCTGATAGAAATACTTTAAAATCTATGTTGCTCATAGAATCCAAATAATCAACAATAGGATCATCCAATTTACAAGGAAATACCTCTTCTTGTTGATGTTCCAACTGACTGAGATACTTTTGTTGATGGCCATATCCATTGGTCCTAATGTTGAATGTGGACTGCTCAATCTCTTTCAAAGGAAAAGGCAAGCTCAATTTCTGATCTAAAGCTTTCTGCTCCCTTTCACCATATCTCTATAATTTGAATTCCTCATGATGATATGCTAGCCTATTACAGCTGGCAATTTCTTTCCAAGACATATCATTGGGATTTTGATCTACAAATTCATAACCATCATCAACCACAAGGTGCACACATTTCTGATCATCTCTCTGCTAAAAAGTAGGACTAGATGAAATTCCATAAGTGGAAAAATCTTCACAAACCTTAAAATCTTCTTCTTCATCACTGTATTTGTCAAATATGGGAACATCATGATAAAATTTTAATGACAGGGATGAAGATTCTTGCATGAGATTATCAGCAATTGGATCTTGAAATAGATTTGGAAAAATGTCAGCTGGCTCCTCATCAAAAAACATGCTCTAGACAGAGGGGATTACTTCTTTAGGTTGTTGATAGGTGGGATTTGTAAGCTGGAGAGGTATTGGTTGGGAATCATCTATCTACAGAATACATGCCCCAAAGTCTGTGTCTACTGCATAGATGGGATGGTTTACAGAGTTATTTTCATTACTGATGATGTAGGAAAGCTGGTTCTCTCTGTAGAGTCTCTTGGTCTTCCTCCAAACATCGGGATTGTAGCATATGTAAGATCCATCTATAAGGTACCACTGATCCTTTTACTCCATGAGAGAGACAATAGGATGCCAAACTTAGGTGGGATGTCAGCCACTACTATGTCCATCACCATGATTTTTGAAGGTAGCTGGGAGAGGTTTATGACAAGGTATTTTACGAGGCCTAGGCATTTGACCTTCCTAGAGTCAAAACAGAAAAGATCATGGTAGGGGTTTGTAATTTTGAGGCCAAGCTCATCCATCATTGCTTTTGGCATTAGGTTGTGGGATTCTCCTGAGTCAAGCAAACAGTTGTGAAGGATCTTGTCATGGATGTTCAAGGATATATAGAAGGGTGGACAAGACTCATCTAGCTCTTGAACCATAGGGCCTAGGGTTACTGTGGGGTTATCATCTTGCAAATTGACAAAGTTAGCATTTATGGGTGTCCTTAGTTGAAGTGATTTCAGTATAGATGACTTAAAGGAATCATTCTTCATTAGTTCTATCAATGGAAAAGGGATTTTCAAGTTCTGAATTTCTGACTCAAGACTGAAAGGACAATACAGCTTGTCATAAGTTCTTACCTTTTGTGATGGAGCTTTGAGCTGAATAGGATCATGGGTTGATGGTTGTAATGGCCTTTGCTGCTGTTTTGGAGGGGGGGCAACAATATTTCTAACAATAGAAGTTGATTGCTTTGCAGGGGTAGGACTCTTTTTTATAGGAGCAACAATTCTAGACCTTAGATTGTAACCTCCTTGATCATCTACCTAATACAAGGCTTCTTCAGTGATCTGCTCATTCATGAGGGCTTCCTCATAGTTTGCTTGTGTTAAGAAGGAGTGGTCAACTTCATCTTCCATGCAATTGGTGTTGTCTTCTTCATCTCCTCCTTCTTGAGTAAGCTCTTGTTATTCTTCTAGCACAGCATTTTGGAAAGGAGCTTTGATTCTTTGATCCTCAGCTTGATTCCTATCCCTTTAAAGGATCTAAGATGGTGGGTTATTTCTTATTTAAGGGACAAAACTAGGGTTCCTGGGAGAAAAATCATTTGGCCCTTTACCTCTCACAGGTATTTCCCCTTGGTATTTAAGTCTAAACATTTCAGCTATTAAACTGTCCAACATTTTGGCCATTTTCTCCATTTTATTCTTTGATGAAGAAGCCCCTAAAGGATCTGAGGATTGCTTCTTCCTGTCCATTTTTCCTTAAACTTATGAGATGCAACAATATTAGACTCAAGTTCAAGAGCAACATCTTGCATGAGTGACAAAGGAGTAGATCTTCTTTCTCTGGGAAGAAGATAGAACTTGGAATCAAAATCATTGGCATAAGTGATTTTGGCTGAAGTATCAGTAGGCTTGATCTCAACAAGGATCTTGCTGAACATTTTGTTAAATCTTTTTGTGAAATTTGAAACAGACTCACCATTCTCTCTCCTAAAATTACTAAATTCTGTGATATAGTAAAGGTGGTCTCTTCTTTCTCCCCAATGCTTCAAAAAATGTCATCTAGAGCTTCAATGCCAGCTACTGATCTAGCAGGTAATTCTTTGAACCATTTCCTATCCTAACCATCTAGACTTTGCACAAAAACCCTTGTCCACACATCTTCTTTTTCAATGTTTATATTCTCAGCATAATTGTAGAATGTCTCTAAATGCTCCTTAGCTGTAAAGTCTCCCTCCCAAGTAAACTTAGGCATATATTTTAGATAATCTCCAGTAGGCATAGAATAAAGGGGGTTAGGAAACTTTAGAGGGGCATATCTAGCAATGAGGATCCTTTCCATCTTGGTCAGAGGGGCAGCCATATTGGATGTGGGTATGGAAAGGGCAGAAGAAGATACTGCTGGTGTGGGTGGTAGCTGAGAAAGTATTTGTGGTAGATCTACCTCAGTGGAGTCGCCAGGGATTGGATCTACACAAGAAACAATGCTTGAAGATTCCTCAACCCTAAAATTTTCTGATTCACTTATAAACTTCTGAGAACTAGATGCTTTAGTATAAGAAGATTGAAAAGGAGGCCTATTTGGTACAACAACTGAAATACCTCTGGAAATACCTGATGTAGCTCCCCTTGCAGCTCTGGAAGTCTATCTTTGTAAAGTCGTTCCTCTCCTTATAATCTTTTCAGGATCTGAAACAGGTGTCACTAGTGGCCTTTGAGGATTTATCTAGTACTTGGTCTTCTTGAAGCCACCTTATTCCGATGGAGTTTCCAGATAGATGATTACAACCAAAACAGTTTCCATACTTTATATATCATCAAAGTAGTATCTATGTCATCCCCCAGGGAATCTGAGCTTAATTGGAGCTTCATCCAAATAATGAAGGATGGGAACCAAAGTAGACAGTTGCTAATCACATTGTTGAAAGTTGCATGCGCCATGGTGCATTCCAATCACATCCTCGTTCATTCCAAACATCAAGGCCCTAGTTCATTCCAGAAATCGATAAATAGAACTATAAACAGTCGAGAGAGGACGAATAATAATGGTGGCAGAACGAAGGAATTTACAACCACAGGAGGGAGGAGGAATCAATTTGATTCGTAGGACATTAATCTTCTCCATCCATAAATAAAAAAATATATATAAATCATGAGACCCCACCCCACCTCAATTTTGAAATAATACACCTATTGACATGGTGATAACTATATCCTTTCCATACACTATATCATGAGTGATGAAAATTATCATTACTATATTTTTTTCATATATTAAAAATGCTAACATATCTTAAAAATACTTTTAATAGCATTGGTATCTCCACTCATAGGCCAAAGCTATATTTAGGGGCCATATGCGGTGGTTTAAGTTGTTATTATTGGCTCTAGATTCTTAGAAACTCCTATTAGGGATTAAGGCTCATGTTTCCTCTACTAACCATGTTCAAGACCCCAAAAATACTTGTGCTCAAAATCTCCCAGTACCACCCATTTATCCACGAGAGGCCAAAGATACCATCAAGAAGCTATCTATAGTGGTTTAAGGAATGTGTATTGCCCTTAGATGCCTAAATGCTTCCTTTAGAGCGTAAGTCCCAAGTTTCCTTACTTAACCATGTTCAAGGCCTCAAGACCCATACTTAATGTTAAAAATATCCTAATGGCATATATATCCTTACTCAAAGTCCAAAGATACCTTGAAAGGGCCATTTCTTGTGGTTTAAGGCATTGTTATTGGCATTAGATAACTAGAAGCTTCCTTTAGGGTGCAATGCCTAGATTTTCTCCCTGGTCATTTCTAGGGACCTGAATCCATAACTAGCGATTAAAACCTCATAATGGTACTCATATCCCCACTCAAAGTTCAAGGGTACCCTCAGAAGGTGACATGTCATGGTTTGAGACATTCTTCTTAGCCTTGAATGCCTAGAAACTTCTTTTAGGGATTAAGGTTTATGTTTCCTCCCTCAACCATGTCCAGGGCCCTGAGACAGATACCTAATTCTAAAAAACTCCTAATGGCACCTAGATCCCCACTTGGAGGCTACCCATTACCCCAAGAGGCTATGTGGGGTGGTTTGAGACATCTTTATTGTTTCTTGAGCTTAAGAAGCTACCTTTAGGGCTTAAGGATAGCCAAGCTTCCCATCCCTACTATGTTTAGGGCCCAAAACACATACATAGTTCTCAAAACCTTTTAATGGAACCCATATCCCTACTCAAGGGTCAACATCCCCTCCATAGGTTATGTGTGATGGTTTGAGGTTTTTTTTGCCTTAGAATCATATAAACTTCCTTCTAGGCCTATGGTCATGGTATCATTCCCTGACCATTACTAAAAGGACCAAAGACCCATACTTAATTTTCAAAAGTTTATAAAAGCACCCATATCGCTACTTAGAGGTTAATGATAACCTTGGAAGGTTGTGTGTGGTGGCTCAAGACCATTTTCTTAGCCCCCGAGGCAATGATAACTCTTGCACTACTAGTAGAGTGTAAAAAGTGGGACCAAAAAAATGATTATGGTTATAAAGGCACATGAAAGGGAAACAATGCTCATGTGTGTAGTTTACTAGAAGAGGAACATACACAAGGCCTCTAAAAATGTGGTGTTAATGGAACATGAAAAACCCCTACAAGTTGTTACAATCGGTTCCAATCAATAGTAATCAAACTAGTTATCTATAGCAAGGTAAGCCATGTCAAACATGATGTCAAATGATATTAACATATAAAGTAAGAAGAAAAGGTATGTGTAATTCTATTGAATGTGTGGAAAAGCCCCAATGACAATTGCAAACAGTGTGTGGAATCAAGTAGAATTCTAACATTTTGTCATTAAAACAAATTGAGTTTTTAGGAAATAGTGTAGGCCATGAGAGGGGCATGTCAATGTCGATAATTGTATGATAGTTGTATAAACATGTGGTGCACAATAACCTTCAACAACACATGTGGTTTGTTGCAAACGGCATTCTTAAATAGTTAAATAAAACTCAATCGAAACATTAATCATAAACATAAATAGTTGAATAAAGAAAATTTATACTTTCTTAAATTTTGAAAACCTTTGAATATTTATAATTTCTTTAAATTTAGAAACTTAAACTAATTTTAATAATTCTTTAAATTTCAACTTTAAAATATTTAACAATATTTTTAAAATATAAATTAAATTTTAATATATATATATGGAGTTAGCTTTCCNAGCTTGCGTGAGCTTTCACATCACGCATTGCTGGTCGTCCGATTGGTGCAAATGGTCAGGTGGAAAGCTAACTCCTATATATATTAACTAATTTTAATATTTTTACATAAATAATGTAAATATTATCAACACATTGATTTGCTTTTATTTAAATACAATAAAAATAAAAAATAAACTTTCTTGTTGAATAAATAAAAAAATGCCGTATGTTCCAACAACTTTTGATCCAAGTGGATCGCCTCACCAACAACACTCGCTCTCCGCTATACTTATCATCGCCAACGACTACAACAATTCATACGTAGAGGGACGAGCCTTGAGGGATGGATGTAGGAAACAAATTAGTTCAAATGCACTATTGTCAAAGTGCTTTGGTTCGAGTGAATATAAATGAATGGTTAAGAATATGTGAAAATTATTGATCAAAATTCGAAATATATATATATATATATATATATATATATATATATATAAAACCATGTGATGGGGGCGATAATGCAATGTATTATAGTATTTTTTTTAATGTTGGAGATTTAAATATTAATAAGTTTGTATTGTTAATTTTTATGTTTAATAAATATAGATTTAAAATGAATTTATAGTAATGTTATTAATATATAAATTAATATAGAATAAATTTTCAATTTAAAAAATATTATTATTTATCTAATCTATAATATCACATAAATAACAATCATAAAATAAAAACAATATAAACAAAAACATAACACTTAATAATTAATGTAACACCTATTCATTAATGTTGTTAGTACCAAAGCAAAATACAATAAAATCATAATATTGTCAACCTTTTCTAATTATGATATATAAATTACATAAAAGTATTATAGATTTATTTTAACTTTAAATCTATTAAACATGGCAATAAAAAATTATAACACTATATAATATAACATTGCTTTATTTTATTATTATTTAGTTTATTATTATGGTAATATAACATTGCTTTATTTTATTATTATTTAGTTTATTATTATGGTTAAGTGCAGTGTCCACGGGGAAGTACACTTTACTTATGAGGTAAAACTAAACTATCATAAGTAAAATTGATTATGTTGAGTGTGTCATAGTTTTAGATTACTTTTTAATGTTTCTATGAATTTTCAAGATCTCTTGGAGCCTTCTTAAAGTTGTAAAATAAGTACTAGGGAGTCACAATAAGTGTCGGGAAAATGAGTCTTTCAGATAGAAAAACATTGTTTATGCAACCCAAGAGTAAAATGCATTGGTTGCATTGATGTTACATACCTCTACTTTGCAAGTTATTATTTTATAGACAATTTTAACATATGCAAGGTCCAACATATCACTTCTTAAGGAAAAATATCATTGGTTTCCTTAATGAGCTACTCCGGTTTCCTTAATGAACTACTACAGTTTCCTACTTAGTGAGTTTTGGCTTCCTCAAGGAAAAAACACATTTATACTCACTTGTGTTTCCTTTGCTAAAATGCATTTCTTATTGACTTGACATGCTAGTGTAACTACCTACTTGATAAGGTTTGTATTTAGTAGCATTTTCTTGGTTGTTGCAGGGTTTGGTGAGGTTTTTTTTATGGCAAAACACATCACTTGTTACCTTGGCACACTATTGTAGTTGCATACTAAGTGTGTTTTGGATTCCTTTGGAAAATCATATAATTAATTGTGTTTACATGCTATTTCAATGCCCACTGTGTATTTTAGCTTCCTTAAAAAAAAATATGAAAGCTTATGTGGGTGTGCTCTTCCAACTACTTACTAAGTGCTCCTTAAGGATTGTATAATGCTTTTCAAAGTTTTTTGATATTTGAGATTTCATATCAATTGATGGTTTTGCGTGAGTGGATTTAAACATAAATTATCATCTAAGGTAAAAAACATAATCTTTAAACACCTAACTAGATTAACATGCTTTCCGGTTGATTCAACAAGTATCACAATGATAAGAACACTTACAATCATTAAAAAACATAATCTTTAAACACCTAACTAGATTAACATGCTTTCACGTTGATCCAACAAGTACCGCAATGATAAGAACACTTACAATCATTATAAAAGAAAAGTAAATTCCCCATATTTTTGTAAAATGTTGTGAACTAATAGGGTAATGGGTTTATCATCTTGAATAGTTTCTCCTTTCATTTCACTATGAAATTTCATTGGTATATGCCATAAAATTGGTGTATTAGGGTTTGTGCCATTTTGAAAGTACATAGAATTGGTTGAAATTGGGGAAAAACCTAGGTCTCCATGTTACAGAATTTTTTCTCGATTTAGTCTCCTTTCCCTATAGTTGGCTTCCTTGGGAAAATCACATCAATTAATATATATATATATATATATATATAAGAAAATCATCTAAAAATATGTTATTGTTTATGTCATAGGATCTATGCGACGGTCGAATAATTCTAACTTTTTCCATTCTTACTTTTCATTGTGTGTAATAATTATCAACCTCCTGTTACATGAAAAAGGAATGCAATAAGCACATAAACTAACTTTAATGCAATGAAAAAGAAGAGGAAGAAAATGTATGTACTAAAAAGCAGAAGGGAAATGACGTAGCACCTCGATGAAGCCATGGAGAAAAGCCACGTGGAAATATTTACATTATCATATAATGCAAGTGCTATGTGGTAGCAGATACCTGCAAAAGTTGGTAGGTAGAATTGGATGCAAAGAAAGGCACATAGATGAAAAGAAAGGCACATCATCATCCACTACATGGAAACAAAATAAGCATGCCACAATGGGAATTTTATGTCTCAAACTGTGTTTTAGCATGTATATTTTGAATTTTTCAGCTTCATGTTCAGTCTGTTGTGAAACAACATATTTAGCTGATAAAAAATCAGACCGTGCTAGCAGATCTCAAGTAGATATTGTAGGAAGACCAGCCAGATATAGACTGCGTGTTGAAGGGAGAAAAACTAGCCATTGAAGGATCACGTGTGATTGACAAAGATTGAGTATATTGAAAAGACCTGCATATAATTCTTCTAACTTTTTTATGATGGATAGTTTAAGTTGCAAGAACACACGTGATAGATTAGAGGAGCTGCTCACCATATTGATTGCCATATTTCAGCAGATGTATTTGTCGAATTTATGAAATCCCCAAAAGAAGCAAAATTTCATGAAAACCCTGCTGGAATTGCTGAAGAAGTGGGAAAATATAGTTAAAGTCTCTCGGACCTTCTAAACAATTTGTCCTGTCATCTCACTTTGTAACCACCCTATCAAATCTCTTACATGCCTTACTATAGCCATTCTTCATAAAGAAGTGTCCATAAAATGGAGAGTCTGGCCCAATTTGATAGATCATTTAGGACTATTTTAGAATATTGCCATATCTATTGTTTGACTTGATTGAGTGCACAAGAGAAACTCTAGTTCTAAATTACTACAAATTGTAGTTAATAAATTACAAATCCACCAGTTGGAAAGGGAAATATCTGACTTCCTTCAGTACCAGATGTTTGTCCACATTTTCCTTGAGGTGAAGAGTCTCATAGCAGAGTTGAATAATATTCGGCAACTGTACGAGTTGGGGTCAATGGATGAGAGCAAGATGAATGAAGCTATCTTCAAACAAATGCGATGATGCTTCAACAAATGAGTGCAGATGCTATCTTTGACAAAGCTTTTGTTGAGGTTCCTTGTAATTATAATGGGTTGGGAAACTTTATATTTGAAGTGGGATTACAGAAAATATTGAGATTTTGCAGAGCACTCTGCTCCAAAGAGATGTGTCCAAACTATGAGAAAATAAATCTAATTCGTAATAGTATCAAAGCATGAACTAAAAAAAGGAAAGTTGTTTGCATACATTTAGAGATGTCTAAAATTTAATATGATTAAACACGTCAAAGACAGGGAAAACATACTAGTTTCCCATACATTGCTTATGTTGTGAAAGAAGCAACAACATACATTGCTTATGTTGTGAAAGAAGCCTGAAGAAACTAAGTCTAGGGAGATGATAATAAACAGAGAAAAGTATTACTTAGAGGCTAAAGTTTGAAATCCAAACCTATAAGTACATTGAGTTGGAAAGTATGGCAGCTGAAGGCTGAAAGGCAATAAGAAAACATGCACTGAGCTGGGGTGCTTCATGTTCTTACCTATGGTCTATGGCTTTGTGATTTTATTGTATAAATTATCATCTTTTGAAGTTAATTTCCTTTACCATTAAAATGTGTCACAGGTCATTCAGTTTGTAACCTCCTTCATACACCTTAAGCAATGAGCATGTACACCCAACACCACGTAGTTAGCATCCACCACGTGGTTAGCATGCATGCACTTTGAGTTCGCTACCACATAGCCAACGTTAAGCGATTGACTTCCACACACCATCAATCACTACCACTTTCTTAATTCTTAGAGCTAGCAGCCTAGAAATCTCAACATGGCGGTCTAAAATGCTAATGTATTTTATCCTATGTTCTACACAACCAAGTGAAGTTGTTTTCCGCTAAACCTAGGTCCATGGTATTTTTTAAAATTTTAATATTTTACTTGTTGACTAGAGACCAATGCTACAATTAATGAAATTGCTTGATGCAAGTCGAGTCTCCTACTCGACATCCTGGCTACCAAAAAATATTATTGTTAATAGTTTGCAAAATATGTGGGAGGAGTTCTTCAAAGAGGATGGGGGGCGATGGAAAATGCATGGAATAGGGGAGAGGATTCAAATTGGGACAATGAAAGAAGACTAACATGAAATAGTTGTGTGGGAAATGTACTCGTTATCTATGCCATGTGATTATTTTTTAGCAAGGTTGCAAGTACATTAGTGCTAAAGGTTAAGGGAATATGGTCACTTGTTTATTTATCTTCCACTGTCTGAATGCTCCATTGTTTTAGTGTTCCAATAAGTACTTATTTGCTATATAGGATTTATTCACCTAGGGAAAGGAAGAGACTCAAATGGAGAGATTGGTATAGAAATTCTATGACACAGGTTTCAAATATTGGTATTTATATCCAAGAATTTTATTAATGACAAGCAATTTTGTTAATGACACCTAAGAAATTTACACTTTTTGTTCAGTTTGGTTTCCACCAACGAAGATATGGCATTTTATCAAATTTCATTTTCTCAGGAGTTATTGAATCTGCATGATCTATTTAATCCAACACATATTTGAGTAACCTACAAACAATGTTTTGTGGACTGGATGTCTTTTGCAGAACCTCTAAAACACTAGAAGAATGCCTTTCGTGCCATTTACAGATATGGGAATCCATAAATATTTTGCATAAAATCTCAGTTTGGCCCTGCAGTCTCTTTTTGTCATTGTTGAAGAGGTACTCAGTAATATATAAAATGTATTCTGACATAATTTTATTCTGCTGAAGGGGAGCTTATGGATTTCTTGTTTTTCATTGTTGCATATTAAGTGTGCACCACATATGATTGTATTCTTTGAAAATAAATTATGATATGTTGTGCTTCTAGATTATAAAAAAATACAATTACACTAAAATCATGACCTTGTTATGTACTTGTGTCATACAGATCTAGGGACAATAGATGCAAAGGCACAAACAATTGATGCAGTGATACCATTGTTGATATTCCTCAGCCGTAAAGGTTTTTTCCTTTGCTTTGAATGTTACTTGGATGAGAAGTGTGCGGTTGGGTTTTTATACAATAGAAAATGGCCACAACCACATATCAAATTGGACAGAAGAATCAACACAGTGCCTTCCGATCAACTTATGGCATCAAATACCGTGTTTGATTTCTAAGTGGTAGAGCATGCAGTAGCCATGTTTGTAACATTGTTTTCTCTATTGAAGGAATGGAGAAGCATATACAATTCTAACACTGAAAGTAGGTATAATTCTTTCATTTAATTTTTGCAATGCACCTATGTATGCATTATGTTCCTAAGATTTCTACAGCTATGCATCTATCACATGCCCCAATTTTGCAAAAACAATGTTATATTATTTGTTATTATTTGAGGACAATATGTTAAATTTTATGCTAAATTGTAATTGATGACTCAACAGAGTCAAGGATATTTAATGTAATTCTGAATATTTTAATTATAAATAAATAAAGGAGGAGACAACAGCTTAGCAGAGCTGTTAAAAGAGTGTTTACTGGTCAAATTGGTGGAGGAGACTGGGTGGAGAGCAAACTGACATGTGGGAGCATCCTCAAGCCACTTCCAACTGTTGCAGGTGGAAACCTCCCTAGATTTGGGGTCATGATTCCCCAAGAAAGTGGAATCAGAGCAGGTGGCTCAATTAATGACAACTGACCCAAAAGACCTAGTAAATCTTTATAAAATTTCCCATTGAAGAAAGCTGAGGTTGCTCATTCTAGAGAAGTGATCATTCAGGTGAATGTACTTCAGAGAAATTCAATGGAAGGGAATTGTGGAAAGAGTTTGAGGGGATAACTGCTAAGTGATCCAGTGCAGATTTTAAGCTGAAAGATCTTACTGCTGAGTGCAAGGTGTTTCACTGAGTTATTAGACCTGTCTAATGTTTGGATGCTCCACCAGTTCTCATCCAAGAAGACAAGGAACAGTATTGGGGGTCCTGAGGAAGCGTTGTTTGAGCGCTCTCCAGGAGATTGGTAGGGAGGAACTGCCTCCTAACACTGTTGTCGTCTATCCTAATCAGGTTCTACATTATTTTGTTTTAATGTGTTAGAATGGAAAATAATTTCTAGTCTGTGTTTTTCCACACCTGGAAGGACCAGGCCGTACTCCATCACAGATAGAATATTTACAGTAGATGAAATAAAATGTTAAGAGATTGAATATAATAGTTATGGTTCTGCATTTTGTAGTTAACAGGGTAATTTATTTTCAGTGTGTAGGTTATTATTAAAAAGAACAATGATCTGGTTATTTATGTCCATTATTTTAACAAGCTTATTTATGTAAACCTATTGGAAAAGAAATAGTAGTATTTTAGCACAAGTAGAATGCTTAAGAGGATAAGAGAATATCTTAGTAGATAAGATTGTGTATTTATAGACAGTAGAGTAATTTTATTCATGTTAAATATCAGGAAGGTTAAATAGTGTTATGATATGTTTATTTTTTTCTCTGTTTTCACTTTGTAATTGAATGAAATGCAGCATAAAAATCACAGTAGAGTCACAATGTTTACATACAGTTAAGTAAAGAAATAAGCTACTAATCATATAGTTTATTTTATAACAATATCAACGAAATCTAGTACTAATATTTATTATAAACTAAATAGGATTAAATTTGAAAGTACTTAGATTAAAAAGAGTAAACTGAGTTACAGAATTTATGCTATATCATTTCAAAAACTTTGAGTAAAGTGTACTAGACAGTTTACTAAATAAAAACAATGAAAATATAATTAATAACTAGTATAAAACTAAATAGTTTCTATGTAAAAACTATTTTTAAATATTAGATAGGCTTATACCTATAAATATAAACTTCAGGGTCAAAACCCTAACCAAGTTATTAATCTATTATAAATAAAGCTTCTAAGTTGCAAACCATTTACATGGATATATATATATAAGCATTGAGTCTACTGTAAACTGTCACAGTCCTTTCTGGAACAAAGGTACTTTTACACAACACACCTATAATATTAATTTAACCAAAATAAAAAGTAATAGAACCTAATCATTAATTAACTGAAGAACTTAACAAGGGTTTCACTTCAGGAAAAACTCTAGCTTGTATTTTCCAAACAAGTAAGATTAATATTATAAATTACACACTACGAATAAGTTACAGTCCTTATAATAACAATGTATACTAACAAAAGATATTTAGACAAAATGTTCTTCATTAACAGTCGGATAGGAAAAACCCTAATATACACAGAGTTACAATATACAAGTTTACTGTAAAAAAAAATGAGACAGAGCTCGAAGTAAATTTTTTTTTTTAAAAACCCAATGTATTACATTGATAGGCCGTAAGGCTACAAATTTAACCAGATTACAATACCCAGCTCAGGGCCGGTGTACCCAGCATCGTGGCATGGGTTTTAAAAAACAAAACTAACATTCATTATATCAAAACCTACATTATTGTATAATCTTTATAAGTCAAGAAAATAGCATATACAAATCACGGCATTGAAGCGGGATTCATCCTACTATATGCAAGGGTTTAATAATGAAAAACAAATCTTAAAAACTAAATACCAAACATCCCAAGACTAGGGAAACCGAGGTCATAACTTCTTCCAACTGAAATCATTTTCCCCTAAGTATGTACAAGCAAGGAGTGCCACTTTGTAATCGAGGCTTACCCATAGACTAGATGCCAATCCAAACATGAAGAGGATTCTTCCAAATGAAAAGGCGAACCATCACCTACAAGTGAAAACCAAAATCTTGATTTAAAAACTGAGTTCTGTAATTTTAAATCTTACAAACAATCTAAAACAAATTATTACCTGGAAGTGTTGAAAACCGAGGCCACGAAGAAGGTAGACCAACATAGTGAACAGTACAACCCTCGTGTTCACCTGAGAAAGGGGCAGCTAGGTTCAAAATACTAACTACACCGATGACTAGAGCAGGAGTAAGCATTGCCAATGGCACACTAAAAACTACTGACTGTGTAACACTACCCTCACGCACAACAAAGTTTTGTTTGCAAGAATAAAATCAAATGTGAGCTGTGAACTTCGTAACTCTTAAACTGGGTGACAACACTTCATAATGCACAGATAGTGGAGCTGAAGGCGAGCATAAGCGAGCCCTCATGGCCGCAGGAAACCAAACAAAGCACAGACCAAAAACCCTCGACAAAGGATGAGAAGTAGGGTTGCATGGTGAGCTTATAAGCTATGCAATGCACGGTGGTGGATGTTTCACGTGCCCACAAATTTATCCATTCCACAGTTTGTCAAGTTGTATAGTCTCCACTACAATATTGGGATCAAATTATTGTTAATAATTTGTATAATGATCACAATGATAATGAAATCTATAAAGTCAAAACGTATCATTTCATTGATAAATCATAAAATTCAAACTATGATAAAGAACGAGGTTTTCATGGTATTGGTTAACCTTATATATTAAACCTTGGAACCTTCGTTGGTAACAAACCGAATCATGCATTATATTGTTAATATTTGACATATGTAAACAATGAAACCTTTCGATGGAGGAATAACAACTATGGAAAGATCCATAGTAGGGTGTATGCCCTTGATCTTAAAGTAATAAGTTCCAATAATAATCAATTATTCATACATTATATAACAAGACAATGATGTTAGAACGAGTTGTAAGTAAAGACTAATAGTAAGAATCTAGTTGTAAATCAATATTGTGGATATAAAAAGTATTTACACTCTAGAATAAATTCTTATTGTTGTATGAAGTCTATAGTAATAAGAGTAAGGTAAACATCATGGAAGTTGTAATCGTTTGGTCTCCAAATGTATACAATGCCCCAAATGAATTCAAACCAAGGTTAGTTTAGACTTAGTAGTAAAGGATAGTAGAACTATCCAAGAAAAAGTATAGTACCATTTGTTATTACAAATAAATAATAGGGTGATGTAATTTCATCACATTACTTATATCATGAAGAAGTTTGGAGATAGAAATCACAACTCGTCAATATTTACGCAATTGATCATTTATAAAAACAATGCATTAATAAGCTGATAAACTTCCTCTACTGGAGCTTAATAAAAGGTAAGGTTAAGAGTTATGTATAAGCTTGTTTCTTGAAAGGCCTTAGGTCTGTTTCCGTACTTATAAGAAGTATTGTACATTTTATAAATAGAAATAGCAATAAACTTTTATTTCAATAAGAGTATTGATATACTAAATATTGAGCTCTAATAAGAATTGGAAATAGCTTAGAGTAAAGATAGAAAGAAGTTATGGTTACTGTTGTTAACTGTTCCATTCTTTCCATTAGCTGCTAGCAGTTATCCAACTGCGACTATAAACAGTTTATGTTACATCAAAAATTTTAATTTTTGTGAAAATTTGGGGTTTTGACATGTGGTATCAAAGCACAAGGTTCAAACACTAGGCCTTGATGAAGCCCAGCTAGATTTTATGAAACAGTGATTTAGAATTATTTTGCTGATGTATTTTCTTTTAAATGTTATTCAACAGAGAAATTTTTTCTGAAGTTTAACAACAGGTATGGAAAGGTTGGAGGAATATGTGAAAGAGGAATCTCCATTTATTGAACAAGAAAACTTACTAAGAGACCCTATACAAGAATATCTAACCACTAACTCCTCAGAACTTTTACAAATAGTAAAAGACTTAAAATCTGAAATGGAATCTGTTAAGCGAGAGTATGAAAGGATTCTGAGGGCTCAGGAGGAGCTAAATTAGATCCTAATAGAAAGATTTCAAACTGAGGGTAGGGGAAAAAGAGCTGATTCAGAAGATACAAGTCATCAACATAAATATAAAAAGATTAAACAGACTAAAAATGAAAGAAGCTCTGTCACATGCCCTAATTTTGCAAAAATAATATTATCATATTTGATTTTATTTCAAGACAATATGTTAAATTTTATGCTAAGATGTAATTGATGACTCAGCAGAGTCAAAGATGTCGAATGTAATTTTGAATATTTTAATTATAAATAAATAAAAGTGGAGAAAACAACTTGGGAGAGCTATTAAAAGAGTGTTTACTGGTCAAGTTGGTGGAGGAGAATGGGTGGAGAACAAATAGACAAGTGGCAGCATCCTCAAACACATCCAATATTGTAGGTGGAAACCTCCCTACATTTGGGGTCATGATTCCCCAAGAAAGTGGGATCAGAGCAGGTGGCTCAATTAATGACAACTAACCCAAAAAGACCTAGGCAATCTTAATAAAAATGCTCGTTGAAGAGAACTGAGGCTGCTCATTTTTCTAGGAAGAGAATCATTCAGGTGAATGTACTTCAAAGGATTTAATGGGAAGGGAATTTGTGGAAGGTGTTTGAGGGGAAAACTGCAGAAAGTGATCTAGTGCATCTTTTTAGCTGAAGGATCTTACTGCTGAGTGCATAGTGATTACTAAGTCCTTGGATTAGTATCTTAGTTGTTGCTCCACAAGTTCTCAGCTAAGGAGACCAGGAAACAGGCTCGGGGGCCCTGAGAAGACGTTGTTTGAGCGCTCTCCAGGAGTTGGTAGGGAGGAATGGCCTCCCAACGCTGTTGTTGTCCAACTTAAAACAGGTTCTACAATTTTTTTATTTTTCTGTGTTTAAAGTTTATATGTGAAATAGAATGGTTAAGGAATTATTAAATGTTTAGTAGTGAATTGATAGAGATTATAATCCTTTAATTATTTAAAATGCCGAATCTGTAATTGATGAAAAATAATCCTACCTATGTTTTTCCATGTCTAGAATGGTCCAGACTGTTCTCTAGCATAGGTAGTATAGTTTAAAATAGATGAAGGATAAGAAAGAAATCTGAAATGAATAGAGTTATTATGTATTTCAGAATGTTGGAATCATTTCTTTCTGTAGATAGTTGCTTTCAGGAAAGAATATTAATCTTCCTAGTTAGGTTTATTGTTTAAACCAGATTGTTGTAATAAGAATGCTAGAAAAGAAATAGCCATAATATTTTACTGATAGCATTGTATTATATTCATGAGTTGTTCAATTAGATAAGTTCTTACTTTTACACCGTACTTCCTTTTGTAAATTATACTATTAACCTGTGAAAGAGGAAATAGGAACAACTCAGATATAATGCTTATGTTATTATGTTAAGCAAAGATTTAAGTATGGTTCATTTAGTTTATTTCTTTTACTAAAATTAATAACTAACTTAACCTGCAACTATTCTAACCCTAAGTAGGGTTTAGTAACATAACTAAATTCTAAAGACAAATTAATTCAAAGATAAAGAATATCTTAACAAAGAACTTATTTAGCTCTAACAGTATTTTTTTTTATATAATCAAAACAACTAAGATACGACAGTAACTTATGTTTAATTAATAAGTATTTTAATAAGGAATTGTCGTTTAAACAGATTATACATGTAAAGGAGTAATGATAGGGTCGAAACCCTTATTTCTTTTCTTAGTAAGCTAACAAAAATAATACTATTGAATGAACTAAACTAATACAGACTAGTCACAGTCTTTATTAATAAAGTGTATGTACAAATAAAAGCTTAAGTAATTATAGTATATACAAATAATAGTCTTAACATAAACATTATCGTTTACAATTTAAAAATTCTTTAAACAAACTGAAGGAATCTTTAAAGAAAGAAACAGAGATTATTTCCATAAAACCCTAACTTGGAAATCCTTGAGTACTAGAATAGTTTTAAATTCTATTAAAAGTAATCTAATATATTTATTAACAATACAGAAATTATCTTCTTACAAGTTAAATAGGGTAAAAACCCTAGTTCGTAATTCTAAGCAGAAATTACCCAGTATTTTTTAATATACAAAACCATTACAGTAGTAACCTAGGATAAGCAAGGAACTTATTCTTTTTATATAAGCATTTAAAGAAAAATTTAATTCATTCACACAGAGATAAAATATAAACGAATGTAAGCTAAAGAAAGACTGTCTTAAAAAGATATTTACATTATATCAACAAGCCTGAAGGCTGAACATAAATCAAAACTTAACAGAGTACGAAAACCTCAACTAAGAGTCGAGCACCCTTGATATGGAGTATAAACAAGTATTAACAAAATATTACAAAACTATAATTTCAACCCTAATACGAGAGGAGAGCTTTACAAGTTACAGCTTTAAGCTGAAGTCACCTTACGAAAAGCAAGGGTTATAAACCAAAACAAAAACTATAAAAATGAAGAATAGCAACCCAATACTGGGTGCAACACGGTCGAGACTTCTTCCAACTGCAAAATTATATACAAGCAGGGAGAACCATGTTCGAAACTGGAGCTTACAATAGACTGTTCATTGAGCCATTTGAGCAGCGTGACTGTCAACTATGGAGACGAGTTAACCTACAATATGAGAACCAGAATTAATTAAAAATAAAGAACCCATATGCAGAATGGAAACCGTAATTATTTTCTAGTTTTTAGTTATTTCTACTTACCTCAGCAGGAAGTAAAACGATGGAACCTTGGAGGAATAACAACACCAAAACTAGTGCTAAGAAGAGCCAAACCCTCATTCTCACCGAGGATAGAGACGACGGGACTCTGGTTCATTTCACACTGACAGCAGGAGTGAAGGTAAGCCTGGACAATGGCTATGAAGGAGTCAACAAGCATGGATTCAGACTGTGACCAACACGCAAGTGGGAAAACTAAACTCCAAAACCCTACGATGAAGGAGCTTAACAATCCTACATGTTAAGCTCAAACTTTCACCGGTGACAGACCACAGTAGAAGAGCAGCAAAGGAAGCTACAGAGGGTCGTAAAGCCTTTTGCAAAGAGAGCAGTGAAACCTAACCAAAATAAAGAACTCACAGAGGAGGTAGGCAACAGAACCCAGTTCAAAGGAGTAAGACATGACAAAACACAAGCGTTGGAGCCACTATAACTAAATTCTACTCACGGCCGCCATGAGAGCTTGCAGAGCGGCCCAAAGGGCCAACGCAAATGTCGGAACTCGAATAAGCCAAGGGTTAGGGTTGACAATTATATATACAACCAGTGCATGGCCAAGGAATTTCCACGTGGCCGCAATAATTTAATCATGCAGTGGGTCGACTTTCCATACTCACCTGCAATCCATAATAACCAATTATTCTCCCAAATGATTTCTTCAAACAACATTTAAACATTATAGTTTGCATGGGTTTCAAATCATACGATAATAGTTCTAACGTTTGGTGTATAGCTCATTATTGGCGTGGGTATGCAATGTTATGATAACGTTGACATAACACATATTATAACCTTATATCCTCGTAACCCAAAAGAAATCTTGCATAATTTATCGGTAAACAATGATACGAGATTTTGCTAGTAAATCTCGAGAGATTTGTATTTCTCTATTGTAAGTTTGTACTAATAATTAACTTGTGAAGATGTTAAAAGATTATATAAACATTTATTGTTAGTAATATGCATAATACCTAATTATAAGTATTAACCCTTTTTTTAAATGGTTACAACTCATCAAAGCTTATATAGTAATATCATTATTGTGTGATGGGTGGTATAATGACTAAGTTGTTACCAATATTAATTCAAATACTAATATGAAATCGTCGACATATAAATAGTCTAATTAATGGTGTAAATAAATAACTATCTAATAGTTACAGTTTCTCTTACTTGGTGGCATGAAAGTTCTACATAACATTCAAGTTGAGAACTTTGCATAGTATCATTTTGGGTAGATTCATCAATATTTTTGCAAGTGCAACATTATTTAAACCTTATATGTTGATAAACAAATATTTTATGCACATTTGTAAGTCTTAGAAACTAGCAAAGTAATTGTTAGCAAATTGTGTAAGGGCAAGTGAAATGTAAGAACATTTCCTATGAACTCTTTTATTTAGTTCAGATCAAAGAGATATTATCAAGTAGAATTTTAGGCTATTTCTCTTTACTTGGAAAATTTACCAAAATACTGAGGTTAACATAAGATAAAAATATTGACTCTATAAGAAAAACACCAACCTTGAAAGTTGATCATAGATATAACTTAATACAAGAAATGTATTATAGAATTGCTAGGACATGCATAACAAAATTAAGTTTATCAAGTAGATAAAATAAATGTTCAGAACCAAAGGAAGTAGTACTGTCACTATGTACTCTACAGGAAGAAATAAAATCAACTGATCTTCGTTTACTTTAGCAACTAAAGAAAACAAATTGTTTTACCTTACGGAAGTGGTTAGGATTACAACAGTTTATCTACTAAGCTTATTATTTTGAAAATAGAATTATTGCTCGATGGATTATGAAATTTAAGATGTTACTCGATAATTCATACCTGTAAACCTATAAGAACAAGTAATCCACCTTCGTTAGCATAAATGCTAAGTAAGTCCCAGAATTCAAAGTCAGGTTCCACCTACTGTCATAAATAGAACTCATCAGTAAACCGAATGTAGGAATAATGCGCAAGATAAACTTAATATTGTGTTAATAAGAAAACTGTTGAGTTAACATAGTTGAGTTTATGCAAAATAATCTATTAACCGTTTATTTTATGAGTAACCGTTAGCTATTAGTAAATTGCAGTCTCAGCATTTTATATTATTTCAAAATTTTAAATTTTTGTGAAAATTTGGGCTTTTGACAAGCTCATCTTCAGAGGTGTTTGGTGATCAACGTAAAATTCACTCCACTAGTGACAGTAGTGATGACAACCATTATCCTAAAAAGAGAAAATATAAACCCTATGAGGAAATTTCTAGGGAATTTAAAAAGATTAAACCACCAACATTCAATGGAGAGACTGAGAAGGGGGAGGAAGCAGAATCTTGGTTATCTGGAATGAAGAAGTACTTCCAGATTTATAACTATTCTAACTAATTAAAGGATAGAATGGCTATCTACAATCTCTCAGGAAAGGATGATATTTGGTGGCAAGATTTGAAGAGAGTGAAGGGAATAAAAGAGAAGAATGTAAATTGGAGTACCTTCAAAAGGTACTTTAAAAAGAAATTTTTGTCTGAACAGTACTATGAAGAGAGAGCAAAAGAATTCTATGAGCTTAAATTAGGATCAATGACTATGAAAGATCTGAACAACAAGTTTTTAAGTCTGCTTAGGTACGTACCATACCTTGTGGATGAAAAACCAAAGGTACAGTGATTCCTCAACTATATACCTTATCATATTAAGGATAGGATTGAGTATGACAATCCAAAAACTCTGGAAGAATCTATGAGGAAAGCCAAATTCTATTATGAACAGAACCGGAAGAAGGAAAGAATGGCCAACTGGAAGGCCAAGAAGAATAATAACCATTGTGACCAAAAGAAGAAAGAATTTGTGCCCAACAGGAATTCTAAAAACAATAAGGCCAGCAATTTTGCTAACAAGAATTTCCAATGGAATAAGAATAATTCACCAAGCAATCAGAATAATTCCAAGGGTAAAGAGTTTGCTAATAACCATGGTAATTACACAAATAAATTTGAACGCAAAGAAGCTATAAAGTGCTGGGAGTGTAATAGCCCACATTATGCCTCAGTCTGTCCTAATCAAAAAAAGACTGTCAGTAATATCCATACTATATAGGAGGAGATGATTGTCAGAGATTTAGCGAGGAATATGCCCAGAATCAATGCAGCCTTGGAGAACGACAAGCATAATATCAAACTTCCATGGTGGAAGTAGAAGGTATGATACACCAAACCCCTATAGATATTTTAATTGATCCAGGAGCTAGTCTAAGTTATATTTCACCTAAAATAGTAGAAAAATGTAAGTTGCCTGTTGAAAAATTTGAAAATTCTTGGTTGGTGCAGTTAGCCACTGGTGCTAAAAGGAAGGTAACTTGTTTTGTAAAAGGATGTGCAGTAGTTATGGATCAATTTGAAACTGTTGTAAAGCTTAATGTATTACCTCTTGGTTCTTATGATTTAATGATCGGTATGGATTGCTTAGAACAACATAGGGTGATTTTAAATTGTTATGATAAAACCTTTATGTGTATAAATAATGATGGAAAACCAATAAGTGTTAAGGGGATCCCTAGAAAAACAACCATAAGGAATAGTTTTGCTCTGCAGCTTAAGAGAGATGTTAGGAAAGGTTGTAAAGCTTATGCAGATGTTAGGAAAGGTTGTAAAGCTTATGCAGTAACAATAACTGATGAGGAAAATCTAAATAAGATAGACAAATTAAAATTGGAGGACATACCAGTTTTAAGAGAATATGTTGATGTATTTTCGGAAGAAATTCCGGGACTACCCTTGAAAAGGGAACTAGATTTTACCATTGAGCTAGTACCTGGTGCAGTACCCAGCTCAAAGGACCCTTATCAAATGAACATACTAGAACTGAATGAACTAAAGTCACAATTAAAAGAGCTTATTGACAAAAAGTATATTCGACCCAGTGTGTCTCCCTGGGGAGCACCTGTCATCTTCATAAGAAAAAGGATGGAACCATGTGACTTTGCATAGATTACTGTTAGTTGAATAAGATGACTATTAAAAATAGATACCCATTGCCTCGTATAGATGATCTATTTGATCAAATACGTGGAGCCACGATGTTCTCGAAAATTGATTTAAGGTCTGGATATCATCAAGTTAGGATTAAAGATGAAGACATCTTTAAAACAACTTTTAGAACTCGATATGGCCATTACGAGTTTGTCATCATGCCATTTGAACTTACTAATGCCCCAACAGTTTTTATGTGTTTAATGAACAACGTTATGCATAAGTATATAGATAATTTTGTGGTTGTGTTTATTGACGACATCTTAATCTATTTAAAAACTGAAGAAGAACATAAAGAACATTTAAAAATTGTTCTGTAAGAGCTACGAGATCATCAACTCTTTGCAAAGTTTAGTAAATGTGATTTATTCAAAGATAAAATCTAGTACTTAGATCATGTGGTGACTAAGGAAGAGATTTCGGTAGATCTTGAAAAGATAAAGGCGATCAAATATTGGTTGGTTCATAAGGATGTAATTGATGTTTGATCCTTCATGGGAACTACCAGTTATTACCGGAGGTTCATTGAAGGTTTTTCGAGAATCACCAATCCGATAACTTCTTTACAGAAGAAAGGAAAGAAATTTGATTGGAATCAGAAATGTGAGGATAGCTTTAAAAAAGTAAAAACTTTATTAACCAGCGCACCTATTTTAAGAATAGTTTATCTAAATAAAGAATTTCTAGTGTGTACTGATGCTTGCAATGATGGTTTAGGCAGTGTTCTGACTCAATAAGGGCATGTTATTTCCTATGAGTCTAGGAAATTAAAAATTCATGAAAAGAATTATGCAACTTATGATCTGGAATTAGCTACTATTATACATGCTCTAAATATGTGGCGTCATCACCTAATTGGCAGAAAATTTATTTTAATGACTGATAATAAAGGACTAAAGTATCAGTTAGATCAGTCTAATCTAAATGCCAGACAATCTAGGTGGTTAGCTTTCCTAAGTGAGTATGACTTTGAAATTCAACACATTAAAGGTAAAGAAAATAAAGTTGCTGATGCATTAAGTAGGAATGCAAGGCTGAACTTCACAGTTGTTATCAACACTTATACAACAAATATGGATGAATAGCTTAAAGCAGGGATAGAACAAGATTAAATTTACCAAAACCTACAAGCTAAAACAAAAGAAAATCCAACAGAAAGCTTAAGTAAAGGGTACAGTTTGAATGCAAAGGAAGTTTTACTATATAAAGACAAAATGTATGTACCAAATGTACCTAAAGTTAAATTGTTAATTTTGGACGAAATCCATAAAATGCCATATTCAGGTCATCCAAGTTATCAAAAGACTATAACCATGTTAAGAAAATAATATTTTTGGCCAAACATGAAGACTGAACCAGCAAAGTATATCGCTAGGTGTTTTGAATGTCAGCAGGTGAAAACTGAACATCAACACCCAGCTGGATTACTTCAATTGTTGCCCATTCCTAGCTGGAAATGGGAGATAATTAGTCTCGATTTTGTTACTGGACTGCCTAGAAATCAGAATTTAAATGATTCTATCATGGTAGTGGTTGATAAATTAAGTAAAGCAACTCACTTTATACCTATTAAAACTACGTATAAAGCTGGAAACATAGCTGATATCTTCCTAAAGCAAATTTTCTGACTGCATGGAATACCGAAAGTTATAATTTCGGATAGAGATCCTAAATTTATAGGTAACTTTTGAAAATCTCTGTTTAAAGAATTAAACACTACATTAAATTCTAGTACTTCGTTCCATCCTCAAACAGATGGAAAAACTGAAAGAGTAAACCAAGTACTGGAATATTTATTAAGAATGTATGTGAAAGACCAGCCAGGTAAATGGGAGGATTATTTGCATCTAGTAGAATTTGCTTATAATAATAATTATCAGACATAAGCTAGATTTAGTCCTTTCGAAATCTTATATGGAAGGAAATGTAATACTCCTATCTTTTGGAGTAACCCGGTGGATAGATTAGTATTAGGTCCTGAACTATTAAAGGAAATGGAAGAAATTCTAAAGCAGGTACAAGGTAATCTAAAAATTGCGCAGGATCGACAGAAAAGTCAAGCAGACCTTAAAAGGACTCCAAAGGAGTTTCAGGTAGGTGAACATGTATTCATCAAGGTGAGGCCCAAAAAGAGATCTCTGAGATTGGGAAGTTGTGCAAAAATAGCACCTCGTTATTGTGGTCCATTTGAAATACTTTCCATGATTGGACAAGTAGCTTATCAATTAGCATTACCACCAAATTTAAGAGTACCTAATGTTTTTCACATTTCTTTATTAAAGAAATATGTTCATGATGCTACTCAATTTATTAACTGGAATGATGTACAGGTGGAACCAGAAGTAGATTTTCTGGTGGAACCGGACTGTATCCTTGAGCGGAGGGAGATCACACTTTGAATCCGCACCATTGGTCAGGTGAAGGTGCAATGGAAGCACCTTAGTCTAGAAGAAGGCACCTGGGAATTGGAAAGTAATATGCGAGATGCATATCCAATTCTGTTCTACGGGAATTCTGAGGATGAAGAATAAATAACATCAAGAACAATGTTATACTTTAAGGGGGTGTGTATGTCACATGCCCCAATTTTACAAAAACAATGTTATATTATTTGTTATTATTTGAGGACAATATGTTAAATTTTATGCTAAGTTGTAATTGATGACTTAGCAGAGTCAAGGCTATTTAATGTAATTCTGAATATTTTAATTATAAATAAATCAAGGAGGAGACAAAAGCTTAGGAGAGCTGTTAAAAGAGTGTTTACTGGTCAAATTGGTGGAGGAGACTGGGTGGAGAGCAAACTGACATGTGGCAACATCCTCAAACCACTTCCAACTGTTGCAGGTGGCAACCTCCCTACATTTGGGGTCATGATTCCCCAAGAAAGTGGAATCAGAGCAAGTGGCTCAATTAATGACAACTGACCCAAAAGACCTAGGCAATCTTCATAAAAATTCCCATTGAAGAGATCTGAGGCTACTCATTCTAGAGAAGTGATCATTCAGGTGAATGTACTTCAGATAAATTCAATGGAAGGGAATTGTGGAAAGAGTTTGAGGGGATAACTGCTGAGTGATCTAGTGCATCTTTTAAGCTGAAAGATATTACTGCTGAGTGCAAGGTGTTTTACTGAGTTATTGAACCAGTCTACTGTTTGCATGCTCCACCAGTTCTCAGCCAAGAAGACCAAGAACAGGCTCGGGGGTCCTGAGGAAGCGTTGTTTGAGTGCTCTCCAGGAGATTGGTAGGGAGGAACGACCTCCTAATGTTGTTGTCTTCTATCCTGATCAGGTTCTACATTTTTTTTTTTTATGTGTTAGAATGGAAAATAATTTCTAGTCTGTGCTTTTCCACACCTGGAAGGACCAGGCCGTACTCCAGCATAGATAGAATATTTACAGTAGATGAAAGAAAATGTTATGGTTCTGCATTTTGCAGTTAACAAAGTAATTTATTTTCAGTGTGTAGGTTATTATTAAAAAGAACAGTGATCTGGTTATTTATGTCCATTATTTTAACAAGCTTATTTATGTAAACCTATTGGAAAAGAAATAGAAGTATTTTAGCACAAGTAGAACGTTTAATAGGATAAGAGAATATCTTAGTAGATAAGATTATGTATTTACAGACAATAGAGTAATTTTATTCATGTTAAATATCAGGAATGTTAAACAGTGTTATTATATGTTTATTTTTTTCCCTGTTTTTACTTAGTAACTGAATGAAATGCAACAGAAAAATCACAGTAGAGTCACAATGTTTACATACAGTTAAGTAAGGAAATAAGCTACTAATCATATAGTTTATTTTATAACAATATCAACGAAATCTAGTACTAATATTTATTATAAACTAAATAGGATTAAATTTAAAAGTACTTAGATTAAAATGAGTAAACTGAGTTACATAATTTATGCTATATCATTTCAAAAACTCTGAGTAAAGTCTACTAGACAGTTTACTAAATAAAAACAATGAAAATATAATTAATAACTAGTATAAAACTAAATAATATCTATCTAAAAACTATTTTTAAATATTAGAAAGGATTATACCTGTAAATATAAACTTTAGGGTCAAAACCCTAACCAAGTTATTAATCTATTATAAATAAAGCTTCTAAGTTGCAAACCATTTACTTGGATAATAATATATATATAAGCATTGAGTCTACTGTAAACTGTCACAGTCCTTTCTGGAACAAAGGTACTTTTACACAACACACCTATAATATTAATTTAACCAAAATAAAAAGTAATAGAACCTAATCATTAATTAACTAAATAACTTAACAAGGGTTTCACTTCAGGAAAAACTCTAGCTTGTATTTTCCAAACAAGTAAGATTAATATTATAAATTACACACTACGAATAAGTTACAGCCCTTATAATAATAATGTATACTAACAAAGGATATTTAGACAAAATGTTATTCATTAACGGTCAGATAGGACAAACCCTAATATACACAGAGTTACAATATACAAGTTTACTTTAAAAAAAAAATGAGACAGAGCTCAAAGTAAAAACCTTTTTTTTTAAACCCAATGTATTACATTCATAGGCCATAAGGCTACAAACTTAACCAGATTACAATACCCAACTCAGGGCCGGTGTACCCAGCATCGTGGCATGGGTTTTTAAAAACAAAACTAACATTCATTATATCAAAACCTACATTACTATATAATATTTATAAGTCAAGAAAAGAGAATATACAAATTACGACATTGAAGCTGGAGTCACCCTGCTATAAGCAAGGGTTTAATAACAAAAAAAAAATCTTAAAAACTGAAGACCAAACATCCCAAGACTAGGGAAACCGAGGTCGTAACTTCTTCCAACTGAAATCATTTTCCCCTAAGTATGTATGAGCATGGAGTGCCACTTTGTAACCGGGGATTACCCATAGACTAGATGCCAATCCAAACATGAAGAGGATTCTTCCAAATGAAAAGGTGAACCATCACCTGCAAGTGAAAACCAAAATATTGATTTAAAAGCTGAGTTTATAACTGTAAATATAATTTTAAAGCTTACAAACAATTTAAAACAAATTATTACCTGGAAGTGTTGAAAACTGAGGCCACGAAGAAGGCAGACCAACACAATGAATAGTACAACCCTCATGTTCACCTGAGAAAGGGGTAGTTGGGTTTAAAATACTAACTACACCGACGACTGGAGTAGGATCAAGCATTGACAGTGGCCACACACCGATTTGACACTAAAAACTACTGACTGTGTAACACTACCCTCACGCACAGTAATGTTTTGTTTGCAGGAATCAAACCAAATGTGAGCTGTGAACTTCGCAACTCTTACACTGGGTGACAACACTTCGAAATGCACAGACAGTGGAGATGAACGCGAGCACAAGCGAGCCCTCATGGCCATAGGAAACTAGACAAAGCACAGACCAAAAACCCTCGACAAAGAATGAGAAGTAGGGTTGCATGGTGAGCTTATAAGCTATGCAATGCACAGTGGTGGATGTTCCACGTGCCCACAAATTTATCCATTCCATAGTGGGTCGAGTTGTATAGTCTCCACTACAATATCAGGATCAAATTATTGTTAATAGTTTG
Source organism: Pseudotsuga menziesii (assembly GCA_001517045.1). Taxonomy (NCBI): domain Eukaryota; kingdom Viridiplantae; phylum Streptophyta; class Pinopsida; order Pinales; family Pinaceae; genus Pseudotsuga; species Pseudotsuga menziesii. The sequence goes on along the minus strand of LPNX010211603.1, from coordinate 34,250 downwards.
TATAATGATCACAATGATAATGAAATCTATAAATTCAAAACGTATCATTTCATTGATAAATCATAAAATTCAAACTATGATAAAGAATGAGGTTTTCATTGTATTGGTAAACCTTATATATTAAACCTTGGAACCTTCATTGGTAACAAACCAAATCATGCATTATATTGTTAATATTTGACATATGTAAACAATGAAACCTTTCGATGGAGGAATAACAACTATGGAAAGATGCATAGTAGGGTGTATGCCCTTGATCTTAAGGTAATAAGTTCCAATAATAATCAATTATTCATACATTATATAGCAAGACAATGATGTTAGAACGAGTTGTATGTAAAGACTAATAGTAAGAATCTAGTTGAAATCAATATTGTGGATATAAAAAGTATTTACACTCTACAATAAATTCTTATTGTTGTATGAAGTCTATAGTACTAAGAGTAAGGTAAACTTCATGGAAGTTGTAATCGTTTGGTCTCCAAATGTATACAATGCCCCAAATGAATTCAAACCAAGGTTAGTTTAGACTTGGTAGTAAAGGATAGTAGAACTATCCAAGAAAAAGTATAGTATCATTTGTTATTACAAATAAATAATAGGGTGATGTAATTTCGTCACATTACTTATATCATGAAGAAGTTTGGAGATAGAAATCACAACTTGTCGATATTTTGCAATTGATCATTTATAAAAACAATGCATTAATAAGCTGATAAAATTCCTCTACTGGAGCTTAATAAAAGGTAAAGCTAAGAGTTCTGTATAATCTTGTTTCTTGAAATGCCTTAGGTCTGTTTCCATACTTATAAGCAGTATTGTACATTTTATAAATAGCAACAACAATAAACTTTTATTTCAATAAGAGTATTGATATACTAAATATTGAGCTCTAATAAGAACTGGAAATAGCTTAGAGTAAAGATAGAAAGAAGTTTTATCTAACGTAGCAGTCATTTTGATAAAAGACAAATAGTAGGGAAAATTTATTGACCTTTACGACATGAAGTTTAAGTACTATCACATTTGTAAAACAAGTAAAATAAATGTTAATTTACCTTGTAGTACCTTCAATTATTCTAAGAAAACTTTTACTCTAGCAGTATATTTATGCTAAAAGAAGTATATCTAGTTTAACGCCTTAATAAACTCTTACTGGTTCAAAATTTACCTGTCAATCCTGTAAGATCTAGAAATCCAGGTACGTTAGCAATCGCTAAGTAAGCCCTAGTTAGAAAGTAACTTCTCACCTACTTGACAAATCAAACCATTAGTACAACTAGAAATAACTGAGTGTAGATTATTTACAGCACATATCGACTTTAAAATGGTATTAATCTATATCTGTTTAAGTTATGGTTACTTTTGTTAACTGTTCCATTATTTCCGTTAGCTGCTAGCAGTTATCCAACTGCAACTATAAATAGTTTATGTTACATCAAAAATTTTAATTTTTGTGAAAATTTGGGGTTTTGAGAGAATCCATAATTTAAATTCAAACTTTTTGATTGAAAACATAAGTATAGATATTATAACACACCATGACTTGTAGAAGCATACAATATTTTTTCTTAACCTGGGTGAGATTTGTTTGCGATTGAAGTGCAGGTTGATGCTAGAGACCAATTCTCATGGTGTTGTTGTTGGATACAAACTTGTGTTCTTCAGGTCAGAAACCGATCACATGCAAGAATCACACATTAAATATGTGACCAATGTATATTAGAACAACTACGATTTCCTCAATGATTCATGGATGCGGTGCATGAAGCTCTGCGATGGAGACATGTTAGAAAACAGAACCGAAGAGAAATAACAGATATACAATTAAATAATTAAATAAGATGCAAAACACATTAAACACATTACAGAGAGACACAGATATAATGTGGTTCACCCAAACGATGGGCTGCATCCACAAATAAATTGCCAGTCCTTTTATTACAGTACAGAAAGATGAAGGGATACAACCTACAGCAAAATAGTTGCACTTCCTCTTCACGCTATAACATTCTCTCTCACACAACCACATAGATTGTTTACAATGCTATAATACCATACACATTTGTGTTACAATGCTTTCTTTTATAGGGAAAAAATACCATGGTAAAATACTACGGTTAAATCAATACCATGGGTTCGCATAACTGTTGGCTAACACACATCCCAAAAAACCCTGTATCTCGGGGGCGTTTCCCCTTAACCCCTTTTTTGGGGGCGCTTCCCCAAACCCCAAAGCAGGGGAAACGAGTGTCCAGTACACTTGGGGTACAAACACGACTGAATAATATCTATGTACCTTGAAGATCAGGCTCCGTACCCAATTAAAATATCACAATATTGCAGATTACAACATTAAATAAATAAGGATCTGAGAAGCATGCCCCATGCACGGTAGAATGGTCACAATATTGTGGAGAAAGCACTGTGGAAATGGTCACGACTTGACTCTTTCACACACTTCAATGTACACACTATTGTCAACATGCAGTAGTAGCTCCACCTCTCCAACACTTCAATCATGATCAAGAGTTCATTCCATTATATACCTCCACGTTATTCAATGCAATATATCATTGGAGAGTCCACAGAGGAGAAAATATGTTGCTGGTTTGAGGAGACTAATACCAATATGCTAAATATCAGCAGGGAACACTTCTCAAAAAATATAATTAAAGATTCCTTCTAGAATAACAAAGCTTTTCTATTTATGAACAAGCCATCACCACCACCAAGGGTCTTGTCACTCTGTATTTGCATACTAGGTTGAGAAAATTCACTAAAACAATGAATACTATCTCACAATAGGCATTGTTAACCAAAATACCAACAATATCCACATCGCATAAAAAACATAAGAAAAACTCTAGACGGTGTAGAGCAACCAATGATATATAAAAATTTGTGCAATGTTGGCATAGTCTCACAGAGGATTTGAATAGTGCGATTACAACCTCCAAGAAATTCATGCATTTGTTTCCTCCCCTACTCCTACGTCCTACGTTCTAGAGATCATGTTCCTGCTTGAACCCAGTTCCTTTCAGTACCATTGACTCCCTCAACATGCATGCTCATATGGTTGTACCTGAACTAGAACATACACATATTAGCAATTATATTGAAATTAGAGGGCTAGATGTCATGTCTATTATAGAAAGAAAGTGATCTACAAGTGAGATGTTTGGCTTGCACCTTTTTTGTGGTGCCTTAAAAAATACATTGAGCAAGAGAATCATTCCTTATGTGCTAGTAAATCAAGAACCTATGCTTAGACTCATAGCAGAAAGCTTGCAATTGAACCAAATTCCTATTGTGGATACTTCCCAGGGTTGACAGTGTAATCCTAAGATGCTTCTCTCTAACCTCGATCTTGAATGGAGCTTCATATTGAATTGCTTGATCACCACAGCTTTGTTGTTGGAAAGAGCCCCCTTGAAAACTGAAGGCCCCACTTTCTCATGTCAGCGTCCCGATGAAGGCTTCTTTTGTAAAGTGTGGGGTGCATGAAATTTAGCTGATTGCATGTGATATAAAACTATTTATGTTGTTTATAATGCAACAAATTATAGAGGATTGTTGCAAATTCCTTTTTTCAATACCTCCACATAATAAAGTACAATTGACACATCATTCTTTGTAAGAGAAGGAAGGCAAGGAATTTGTAGATGAGAAGGCAGGCGGTGTAGTTGGGCAGTACAGAGGCATGGGTGGTGATGATAAGGTGCAAGCGGTGCCAAACCATAGCAATGATGGTTATGACAAGGCTGTACTATCAGATAATTAATAATAAAACCAAGAATAATTAAGAAGGATTTTCAGAAACCAATAACATCGTCGTCGGTCCGAGAATAACACTTCAAACTCTAGGCCAATTATATGAGAAATAAATTGACGTTATTTTGAAAAAATAAATAAAAATAATAATGTTGAAATGATATCTTATGTAGAAATTGACTAACTTATACATGTTTAATTCACCAATATGTCACATGGTGTACGACAGCAAAGGGGAAGTTTTGTATTACACGAGGACCCATGGCAGGACATGTCTGTCTTCACCGCCCCAGTTATCACTACAATAGCTTTCTCTGACCTGATTTAGCTGCTACCAAAATCTAGATCGTTTACAAAACCACAAAAGTTATGGAGGATATGTTTTGTCACGGGTCTTCGGATAGCCCGTCGAACCAAGGTGCATGTCACTCACCGTTGCAGCTAGCAACCAGGCTGTTGGACTAAAAAATTAGAGGTAATTTTATTTCACTTGTCCCCTCATTTCCTTTCTCCTTTCCACATCTCCCACTAGAATAATCCATTATCATGCACAATGAATCCCTCTTTGCTCTAGATCCAAACCCTACGACCCTGCTAGAGCCAGGTTTTTTCAGTGATCTCGATTTGTTGGAGGTCGGATGGCCTTGAATCCCACCCACACTTTCATAATGGGTTTCTCCTAGGCCTCCAGTTAGTGAATTTTCCAATCCCGAAGGGTTTATTGCTTCTTTCTTATAGGAAACTGATTTTAGTGGAACCCCACCCGGGTCGAGTTCAGATCATAGCGACAGGGACTCTAGAGAGGGCTCTCTAGAAGGCGATAATGGAGGGGGGGAAAACCCTAGTCGAAAGACAAAAAATAATTTCCTTACCCCAAATAGAGAACCCCTAAACCTTATCTGCGGTGTTAAAATCTCAATTGAAGAAGTGGGGGATATGGTAGATGTGGCGCTAGTAGGGAAGATTAGAGGGTGGAAACCATCTCAGGAGGAAATGGAAATACGGGTTCAAAGGAACTAGATAGGGTTGCTTCATTACGAACCAGAAACCACTCCTCTTTCCAAAGGATGGTTTGGGTTCCTCTTTAACTGCAAGGACGACGGAGAAAAAGTTCTAAATCAAAACTGGAACTATGGCCCAGTGCTTATAATGCTAAAGAAGTGGACATTCTTGTTTGATGTGGACAATGAGATACTTGATACAATCCCTTTCTGGATGCATCTTCTAGGTCTTCCATGGGAGTTTTGGAACCCATCTTCACTATGGGATCTGGGAAATGTGTTGTGGGTCTTATTAGAAGCATACCTTTCCTTTCTGGAGACTCGTCATCAAACAGTTGCAAGAATTATGGTTTCATTGAACATTTGAATTGATATCAGGGAGCACATCAATGTGATTTGGGGTTCCATAACTAGAAAAAAAATTCTATACTATGAAGAGATTCCATTTAGATGCCATCGATTTCATGAAACAGGGCATCTGGTGAGGAACTGTAATCTAGGACCTCCACCAACCTCCACCTGAAAGAGATGGATTTCACAGAGATTGTTTACAATGCTATAATACCATACACAGTCATGTTACAATGCTTTCTTTTATAGGGGAAAAATACCATGGGAAAATACTACGGTTAACCCAATACCATGGGTCCAGAACCCCAAAGAAGGGGGAACAAGTGTATAGTACACCTGGGGTACAAACACTACTAAATAATATCTCTAGATCTAGATATCAGGCTACACAACCAACAATCTCCCACTTGGAGACTTATCACAATGACTCCACCGCTGTTGCACTTGCTGTACTGTGCTCTGGACCTTGGACTTGGAAAATTTATTATTTTCACCTTAATGCTTGAAGGCCAACATAAACCAAGAAGGAACTCAGTTTCTCTCTGGTTATTCCCTTTCTCAACATGTCTGCAGGATTCTAGCTAGTATGTATCTTTTCTAGTTTTAACAATTCTTCATCTAGAACAGATCTTATGAAGTGGTACTTGAGATGTATATGTTTAGTCTTCGAATGAAAGGCTGAGATATTTGCAAGATGAATGGCACTCTGTCTATCACTATACAACCTGCTATTCTCATGCTTCTTACCCAATTCCTCCATGAACCTCTGCAACCAAATCATCTCCTTACTAGCCTCTGCAGCAACAACATACTCTACTTCCGTTGTTGAAAGTGAAACAACCTGTTGCAGTTTTGAAATCCAACTTACTGTTGTTCCACCCACGGTAAACACGTACCCAGTGGTGCTCCTCCTGTTGTCTTGCTCCCACTCCTCATTCATGCCTTGCTCCCACTTCTTTATAGTTTCTACCTACATTGCCTCTTCATACCATTCTAGTTCACCAGAATCAGTCATCAATAAATAATACAATGAATGAGAGAATCGTTCAGGGGCTCTACTTAACCTGGTATATTTTCTTACAGTTGCAGGAGTTTCAAGTACTTGCTAATGTTCTTGATTTTCTGGTGCCTTTGGAACTTCATCTTCTTTGATTTCATCAAGCATTGTGTACTCTGTGTTTTCCTTTTCCACTATCTTTCCCTGCAACTGATCTTTGTACATGACCTTTTCATTGAATACTACATCTCTACTCCTATCGATTTTTTTGTTTTTCATAATCCCACAAATGATGACCAAAATCATCAACCCCGTATCCAATAAAGGTACATTTCTTGGATTTAGCCTCAAGCTGTGTTCTATCATCTTTATCAATATGGACAAATGATTCATAGCCAAAAGTTCTCAAAAATGAGTATTTTACCTGTTTCCCTGTCTATGCCTCCTCTGGAATCCCAACATCTAAAGCGCTTGAAGGCCCTCTATGTATTAAATAAATAGCAGTGTTTATAGCATCATCCCAAAACTGTAAGGGCAACCCTGCATGCAATCTCATACACCTTGCATGCTCCATGATCATTTTGTTCATCCTTTCTGACACACCAATTTCTTGTGGTGTTCCAGGGACTGTCTTCTCTCTGTGAATCCCATTGTGTGAACAGTAACTCTCAAACTCCTTGCTGCAGTATTCACCTTCATTATCATATCTGAGAGATTTCAACCTTTTTCCTGTCTCATTCTCAGCCAAATATTTCCACTTCTTAAAAGTATCAAACACATCATATTTCTGTCTAATGCAATAAACCCAAGTTTTTCTGGTTGCATCATCAATAAAAGTAACATAATAACAAGAGCCACCAAGAGATTGTACCTGAGATAGTCACCATACATTTGTATGGACAAGATATAACTTTTCAATCTTCTTTTGTTTACCAACCCTAAGAAATATAACTCTCTTCTATTTTCCAAAAACACAGTTCTCATAGAATTCCAAACTTACCTGCTTCAGATCTGGAAATAGTTTCCTTGAGTGGAGAATATGCATCCCCTTGTCACTCATGTGGCCAAGCCTATGATTCCACAACGCCACACCTATTTCTATGGAATCTATAGAGATAGAATAATTAGTATTATGAGGACATAAATATAACGTACCTATCCTATCTCCTTTTGTTATTACCATTGATCCTTTAGTGATATTCCACCACATTTCTCCAAGCATAGAAAAAAAATCGCTATCTCCCAATTTCCCTGTTGAGATAAGATTTATTTTCATAGAAGGAATGTGCCTTACATCTTTTAGCAGCCATTCATTTCCATTATTTAAATTAATTTGTACCTTACCCTTTCCAACAATTTTACACGGTTCATCATCCCCCAATAAAACATGTCCAAAATCACCTTGAACATAATCATGAAAGAATTTCCTATGGGGTGTAGCATGACATGAAGCCATTGAATCACTAGTATTATCTAATGCAAGAATCAAAGCATATTGTAACACATCACCTGCTACATTCACTTCCTGAGTAGTCTCGTGCTGCTTCTCACCTTTCTTCTTTGGTGCTCTGCAGTCTTTCTTCAGGTGTCCTTTCTTACCACAGTTCCAGCACTCTATTTTTCTGAATCTGGACTTGGATATACCTTTTTTAGACTTTCTATGATTTCCTGGGATCCTTCCTCTCTCATTTGTCTCCCTCTGCTCTCCATGGTCAACGCATTACCTGATGTCTCACCTGTGCTTTTTCTTTCCATTTCCTCACTAAGAATAACACCAACATCATCATCAAACTTAAGAGTGTTTGAACTAGGGACAGAGTTACTTACATCCATGACCAAGCTATTCCAGCTTTCTGGAAATGAGCACAATATTAGAAGAGCCCTAACCTCATCATCAAAGTTCACGTTTACATAACTTAACTCACTAGTAAGTGTATTAAACTCAATTAAATTATCAGCAACAGATCCACCTTCTGACATATTCATATTAAATAAACGCTTCATTAAAAATACCTTGTTGGAAGTCGAGGGTTTTTTGTAGAGCTTACCCAATGCGCTCATCACACCCTCTGTTGTTTTTTCTTTTGAAATATTGAAAGCCACCGATGAAGCCAGGCACATCGGTGTTGTTCCTAGTGCCTTTCTGTTAAGAACCTCCAATTCTTCATCCTTCATAGTCTCCAGTTGTTTTTATTTTCCTCCCAATGGAAAGTATAGATCCTTCTAGTACAGATAGTCCTCCAATTGCATCTTCCATAACTGATAGTTTTGGCCATTAAATTTCTTGACCCTAAACTTTCCTTCTTTCACCATTTCTCCCACTCAAACCAGGAACCCTTCTTTCCTGCGAGTTTACTAGCCCAATAGACATTTTGGCTCTGATACCAATTGTTAGAAAACATGACCGAAGAGCAATAACAGATATACAGTTAAATAATTAAACAAGATAAAAAATGCATTAAACACATTACAGAGAGACATAGATATAACGTGGTTCACCCAAATGATGGGCTATGTCCACAAAGAAATTCCCAGTCCTTTTATTACAGTCCAGAAAGATGAAGGGATACGACATGTAGCAAAACCGTTGGACTTCCTCTTCATGCTCTCACAGTCTCTCTCACACAATCACAGAGATTGTTTACAATGCTATAATACCATACAAATATATGTTACAATGCTTTCTTTTACAGGGGAAAAATACCATGGGAAAATACTACGGTTAACCCAATACCATGGGTCCACATAACTGTTGGCCAACACACATCCCAAAAACCCCTGTATCTCGAGGGCGTTTCCCTTGAACCCCCTTTTTTGGGGCGCTTCCCTTAACCCAAAAGTAGGGGAATGAGAGTACAGTACACCTCGGGTACAAACACAACTGAATAATATCTCTGGATCTGGAAGACTAGGCTCCACAACCAACAATCTCCCACTTAGAGACTGATCACAGCAACTCCACCGCTACTGCACTTGTTGGACTATGCTCTAGACCTTGGACTTGGAAAATTTCTTATTTTCACCTTTATGCTTGAAGGCCAAAATAAATCGAGCAGGAACTCAGTTTCTCTCTGGTTACTCCCTTTGTCAAGATGTCTGCAGGATTCTGGCTAGTATGTATCTTTTCCAATTTTAATAGTTCTTCATCTAGAACAGATATTATGAAGTGGTACTTGAGTTGTATATGTTTACTATTTGAATGAAAGGCTGAGTTCTTTGCAATATGAATGGCACTCTGGCTGTCATTGTACAACCTGCTATTCTCCTGCTTCTTACCCAATTCCTCCAAGAACCTCCGCAACCAAATCATCTCCTTACTACCCTCTATAACAACAACATACTCTTCTTCCGTTGTTGAAAGTGCAACAACCTGTTGTAGTTTTGAAATCCAACTTACTGTTGTTCCACCCACAGTAAACACATACCCTGTGGTGCTCCTCCTGCTTTCTTTATCACCATCCATATCTGCATCAACATATCCATGTAGAACAGTGTCTGAACCTCCAAAACACAATGCATGAGAAGTGGTACCTCTCAAATACTTGAGAATCCACTGTACTGCTTTCCAATGCTCTTTACCTGGATTATTCATATACCTGCTCACAACTCCCACTGCATGTGCAATATCTAGTCTTGTGCACACCATGGCATACATCAAGCTTCCAACCGTTGATGAATAGGGAATCCTAGACATGTAATCTATCTCTTCATGTGTCTCTAGACACATATCCTTACTTAGTTTGAAATGGCTGGCTAAAGGTGTACTGATTGGTTTTGCATTCTGTATTCTAAACCTCTGCAACACCTTTTCTATGTACTCACCTTGAGACAACGTCAATTTGTGATTTTTGTTGTCTTTTGTTATTCTCATACCAAGGATTTGCTTTGCAACACCCAAATCCTTCATCGCAAATGATTTAGCTAGTTTTCTTTTGAGCACATTTATATCATGCATGTTATACCTTGCAACAAGCATGTCATCCACATACAATAACAAGATAATATATCTTCCATTATCTAGCCTCTTGAAATAAACATAGTGGTCAAAATGACATCTATCATAACCTTGTTCTCTCATAAACTTATCAAATTTTAAATACCACTGCCTTTGAGCTTGCTTCAGGCCATACAAGCTCTTCTTCAACCTACAAACCAAATTCCCCTTCCCTTTGACCTCATACCCCTATGGCTGCTGCATATAAATCTCTTCCTCCAAATCCCCATGGAGAAAGGTTGTTTTTACATCTAACTTCTCAAGATGCAAATAATCTACTGCCACTAGACTTAAAATAGTTTTAATTGAAGTCATTTTAAGAACATGAAAAAATATTTCACCAAAATATATACCTTTCTATTGTGCAAACCCCTCTACAACAAGTCTAGCATTGTACGCTTCTTTCCTCCATCTTCTTCCTTCAACTTTTAAACCCATTTATTTTGCAATGCCCTTTTTCCTACAGGCAACTGAACCAAATCCCAAGTCTGGTTTCTTACCAATGAGTCCATCTCCTCATTCATGCCTTGCTCCCACTTCTTTCTAGTTTCTACCTGCATTGCATCTTCATAACATTCTAGTTCACTAGAATCAGTCATCAATAAATAATATAGTGAAGGAGATAATCGTTTAGGGGGTCTACTTAACCTAGTATATTTTCTTACATTTGCAGGAGTTTCTGGTACCTGCTACTGTTCTTGATTTTCTGGTGCCATTGGAACTTCATCTTCTTTGATTTCATCAAGAACTGTGTACTCTGTGTTTTCCTTTTCCACTTTCGTTTCCTGCAACTGATCTTTGTACATGACCTTTTCATTGAATACTACATCTCTACTCCTAATGTTTTTTTGTTTTTCATAATCCGACAAAAAATAACCAAAATCATCAACCCCATATCCAATAAAGGTATATTTCTTGGATTTAACCTCAAGCTTTGTTCTATCATCTTTATCAATATGGACAAATGCTTCACAACCAAAAAGTTCTCAGAAATGAGTATTTTACCTGTTTACCTGTCCATGCCTCCTCTGGAATCCCACCATCCAAAGCGCTTGAAGGCCCTCTGTTTATTAAATAAATAGCAGTGTTTACAACATCAACCCAAAACTGTAAGGTAAATCCTGCATGCAATATCATACACCTTGCACGCTCCATGATCGCTCTATTCATCCTTTCTGACACACCATTTTCTTGTGGTGTTCAGGGGATTGTCTTCTCTTTGTGAATCCCATTGTGTGAACAGTAACTATCAAACTCCTTGGTGCAGTATTCACCTCCATTATCAGATATGAGACATTTCAACCTTTTTCTTGTCTCATTCTTAGCCAAAGCTTTCCACTTCTTAAAAGTATCAAACACATCAGATTTCTATCTAATGAAATAAACCCAAGTTTTTCTAGTTGCATCATCAATAAAAGTAACATAATAATGAGAGCCACCAAGATATTGTACCTGAGCTGGTCCCTATACATCTGTATAGACAACCTCTAACTTTCCACTCTTCTTTTGTTTCCCAACCCTAAGAAATCTAACTCTCTTATGTTTTCCATAAACACAGTTCTCATAGAATTCCAAACTTACCTGCTTCAGATCTAGAAGCAGTTTCCTTGAGTGGAGAATATGCATCCCCTTCTCACTCATGTGGCCAAGCCTATGATGCCCCAACATCACACCAGTTTTTGTGGAAGCTATAGAGAATAATTAGTATTATAAGGACATAAATATAATGTACATATCCTATCTCCTTTAGCTATTACCATTGATCCTTTAGTGATCTTCCACCATGTTTCTCCAAACGTAGACAAACAGTCGTTATCTCCCAACTTCCCTATTGAGATCATATTTCTTTTCATAGCAGGAATGTCCATTACATCTTTTAGCACGCATTCATTTCCATTTTTTAAATTAATCTGTACCTTACCCTTTCCAACAATTTTACATGGTTCATCATCCCCCAATAAAACATATCCAAAATCACCTTGAACATAATCATGGAAGAATTTCCTATGGGGTGTATCATGACATGAATCCCCTGAATCTACTACCTAGTAATCACTAGTATTATCTAATGCAAGAATTAAAGCATCTTGTAACACATCACTTGCTGCATTCACTTCTTGAGTAGTCTCTTGCTGCCTCTCACCTTTATTCTTTGGTGCTCTGTAGTCTTTCTTCAGGTGTCCTTTCTTACCACAGTTCCAACACTCTATTTTTCCAAATCTGGACTTAGATTTGCCCTTTTTAGACTTGCCGTGATTTCCTGGGCTCCTTCCTCTCTCATTTTGTCTCCCTCTTCTCTCCATGGTCAACGCATTACCTGATGTCTCATCAGTTCTTTTTCTTCGCATTTCCTCGCTAAGAATAACACCAACAACATCATCAAACTTAAGAGTATTTGAACTAGGGACAGAGTTACTTACAGCCATTGCCAAGCTATTCCAACTTTCTGGTAATGATCACAATATTAGAAGAGCCCTAACCTCATCATCAAATTTCATGTTTACAGAACTTAACTAAATAGTAAGTGTATTAAACTCATTTAAATGATCGACAACAGATCCACCTTGTGACATCTTCGTTTTAAATAAACGCTTCATTAAAAATACCTTGTTGGAAGTCGAGGGTTTTTCATAGAGCTTACCCATTGTTCTCATCATGCCCTATGTTGTTTTTTCTTTCGAAATATTGAAAGCTACTGACAAATCCAGGCACAACTGTATTGTTCCCAGTGCCTTTCTGTCAAGAACCTCCCATTCTTCATCCTCATAGCCGCCATCTATTTTTCTTTTCCTCCCAATGGCAGGTATAGATCCTTCTGGTATAGATTGTTATCCTTATGGCTTACATTAGCAATCACATAATTTAAATGTCACATTTTTGTATTTGTTATTTGGGATAATACTAATTTATCCTAGATAAGTCTCTAAAAGATATGGAGAATATTTCCTAGCCTTGTCACCATGCAAGGTGTTAGGATCTAGAGAATATCTCTCATTGAGGTGGCATTCTTATTTGTACTATATAATGGTACTATTTGTGTGAATATAATTTATTAAGGTTTTTTCCTTTACTGTCATATCTTGACCATATTTTCTTCATTTGGTATCAGAGCTCTTATAGTTCTTAAGGGCCTGATTTCTCCATGGTAGTCATCCATGGACGATGAGTTATTTATTTGCTGAAAGTGTGTGAGTATGCTACATCATCCACTTCACTCTTTCCCCAAAATTAGATATTTTCCCCTCGGCTTGGAGCTTCCTAATAACAAGCCCTTTTAGCACTTGAATCTGAGCTCTTGAAGTTCTTTCTACGTTTTAGCAGATTTTCTTTGTTTGCTGCAAGTTCCAGAATATTTTGCTTCCTATGCAATTTTTTAATCTTTGAAGCTCATGAAGGCTGAGAAATTTATAACATAGCTCTTTAATTAGGATCTACGGTTGCACTGAACATTGGAGTGCAAATTTTGAAGTCTCGGGAGTTGGACCCAAAGAGCTAGCAATCTCGTCCAATGTGAGGCATCTTCAGTGATTTGCCATCAGCAATTTTCAATCTGAAATCATGATCATCTGCCATCAATGATCATACTGTTGATTCATGATCTGTTGTCTGCCAAAATCATCCCATAATCTACTTAATCTAGCTTACCTTCTTAAGAATGCAATCACAAATACCTTCTTACAATATTTAATCTAGAGTTAAAAGATTCAGGAAATAACATCTAGATTAATTTTGCAAAAATTTAAATCCTTAATTACCAAACCATCTAAAGATCCATCTTAACTATCTTAATTCAAATTATTCTAGAATTTCAAAGTACAGGAATTAAGTTCTGTAATTATAAATTTGAAGAAACAAACTGCAAAGATCTAAAGAAAATAAAAATTGAAAGAACTAGGGATGAACAGGGCTGTCACAGCTATCACACAGTTGCATAAGAGAAATTTAACCTATACAGTCGACCGGCACACCACACCACTGCAGTTTTCAGGGGATGCAATTACTAATCATTCAAATGAACACACAACAAATCGATGACTATTGCAGCTTACTGTAAATAAGGGAATTTATCACAAAATCCAAACCACACAACAGAATAAATAAAATACCTAATTAACTCAGCAATCCTTGTGGGAAGGCAGGCCCAGCCTTCACACAGAGATGCTGGAAGTAACACACGTTAGAACGTCGAAATACGAAGAATCAAACTCCTTGTATTAAAATGGCGGATCGGCACACAACCTCAGTCATAGCTGATACAATAATTTGATTAATTTTTCAACCCCTAGCTCGGAATAGTTCCCAGTATTTATATAATTACAATCATAACATATTCCCACTATTATCAGGAAGCCATGAAGATCTCTGATCTTTAGGCTACCCCAATTACAATAAGCTAATACAATTGTGGAAATATGAAAGCAGAAAATATAGGAAGGCTGTTACTCGAGCCAAAAATGATGATCATGATCAATTGAGAAGATACTTCATGGACTGCAACTATTTTTGAGTAGCGGCGCACTATTGCCTCCGAATCTGTTGCAGCCTATTGCAACTACCTTTGTACAGCTTGTGTGGAATAGTATCATTGGACTACGTTCTTTTGGAAACGATGGAATGGATGGCGATCATCTCAGCAATGAATGTTCATCCCTCTCTTGACATGTTTGGCCCGCTACAACTGTATCCTTTACATCTCGAATTATCTTTATAAAACCACCATATGTTGGCATAATTTAAGATTTAAAGCCCTGATTACAATAATCCTAAGCATTAATAAAATAAGACAATGATTAACCATACATGTATGATTTGAGGGACCGAGTGAAGGAAAAACATCTGTTTAGTGTGCATAATAGAGTACGATGAGGCAAAAAGAGGTAGGTAAAGGTGGTCAAAAAGGGGTCATTTCTGGGCTCAACATCTCCCCCCAACTGTCCTGTTGCATGTCCCCATGCAACAACCTCCATTAGTTTGAATCTGAATTTGGCATTGTACTTCGTTCATGGAGAGAAGAAAAGTTATATGGGAATTCAGGCGTTCCCTGTTTTTCCAAGAATCCCTTATGGACAACCCAATATCTCCAACCCCTCTGCTCTTCTACTGTTGTTAATGAGAAGTCTTCCCTGTATGGTTTTGTTGGCCACCAGATGAGAGGAAATTTGAATTTGAGTCCCAGACAATTAGCCCCACATTCCTTCATGCATCCAACATATCCCTCAACCCTGGAAAGTGCATGTTTAAAATTCCTGTAACAGTAGGGATCTCTATTTCTCAGGGTTGAAGAGGCAACCTGCCATCTGTGCTGGCTACCTTCCAAAGCCAATTGTTGATACTTGTAAATCTAGCTGATAGAAGTAGAAATAACCTTTTCTTGATGTTCCATTATCCACTGAGTTTGGATGGGACACAAGAGTACATTCTGATGACGAGCAAGGAGAAGACGAGGGTTCTGAGGCTCGCTTCGAATCCAAAGGTTAGAGTGGGCCTTATTATGAGAGAAATTTTGGAAGGATATTTCCCAGTGAATAGGATTGCTAACAAAGGAGGCAAAAACCCTCAGCTGAACATCACCTAAGAAAGGGATAGGATTCGAGTGGAGGTCCAAGGGACAAGCCAACTCATGCAAATAAATCTCACACAACAAATTCTGCTCCTCAAGGTCACTTTCTAGAAATGTTTCCAAGAATTTAGCTCCGGTCGCTATTTCATACGGTCTCCCTTCTTTTACAGCCCTCAGTTTAAACAAAATGAACTGCTCAAATAAAAACATAGGGTAAGAGGAGGATGGTACTCTGGTACCCAACAATTCCTGAGAAAGAGTATACAGCTGATATTTTTCCCCCTGCATGGATTTGAAATTTTTTAGCTCCTTTAGCTCCTTCTGTAAGTCTTCCCCATGGAGTTTCTGGGGCATGATTTATTCTACCCACTTTTCCTTCAATTCCCTGATGGTATTCCTATGTTCAACAAGGGAAACCATCCCTTATTGATTCCTCTCCACTTGACTCCTCCACTTCCTCACTTCTATTCTCAGGATTGAGAGTTCTTTTGTCAGCTTCAGGATTTCTTCATCTTCAACATATTCTTCATTATCAGAATCCAAATTGACAAAATTTTGAGGAAGTTGAGTCTATAAATTATCACATGATGTTCCAATTTGAACATCCTGTACTTCTGAAATCACTTCTGGGGGTGCTGGTTCTTGTGTAACAGCATCCCTTCCTTGAATTTCTCCTGCAACAACTTCAACCATAGGTGCCTTTGAAACAACTTCTAGGGATGCTGGTTCTTGTGTAACAACATCCTCTCCTTTGAGTTCTCCTATAGAAACCTCAGCAACTGACTGTGAAGGTGTTGGTTCTTTTGTGACAACCTCCTCCTGAATTTTAATCTCCATATCTTCCTAATTGTCAACTGTAACTTCGACAGGGGGATGCAAGGCTGTTGGTTCTTGTGTAACAGAGCCCTGCCCTTCTATTTCTTCATGCTACCGGGTTTGTAGAGTTGCTTCCATGTCTTCTGCAATATGGAGTTGTTCTTCAAGTATTTCGGTGTCCCCAGAGGATTGTGATTTCATTTGTTCATCCTCTTCTAAATCCAAATCAGGAATGATGTCCATTTCGGGATTGATTTCTTGCTGCTGCCTGAGAATCTCCATAGAAATTTCTAGGGATGTTGGTTCTTGTGTAACAACATCCTGGTTAACTTCCTCATTTTCCTGCTGTTGGGGTTCCATTTCTATTAACGATGTGTCTTGATATGGTTTAGGAGTCACGACATAAACTTCTTCGTTAAATTCAAGAATATTTTCAATCTTTGGTTCATCTTCCCCCATTTGGGTGGAAATTTCAACAAGAATATTCAAGGATGATGGTTCTTGTGTATCATCACCCTATTCAACTTCATCATCATTCTGCTGTTGAGGTTCCATCTCTATTAGTTATGTACCTTGATACGGTTCAGAAGTCATGGCACAGACTTCTTCAATAAAATCAGGAATAATTTCAGCCTCTAGTTCATCTCTCCCAATTTGGGTGGCAACTTCAATAGGAATATTCAGAAATGCTGGTTCTCGTGTATCAGCACCTTGTTTATTTGCTACTTCCCTTTGTTGCAATTGCTCCTGGGGAGCTTCACCATCCTTCCAATCAGTTTGTCCTTCTTTTATTGGCCATGATTGTAATTGTTCATTTTCCCCCTTTTCTGTACTAGGGATTATTTCCGCATCCCCCGCTTCTATATTTGGTGCTTCATGTCCTTGTTCTTCCACAGCTGTAGGTACGGGTTGTTGTGTCACAAAGGCATGAACTATGACTTTGTAGCTTGACTGGTTAAATATTTCTCCACACATAGGGTAGACCACTCTTTCTTCCTCCTCACCATCCTTAGCAGGAGGTGATCCTTCTAATCGTTCTACAACTTCAACCAGTGTGTGCATCTTCCTTTCCACCTGCTTCACACATGCTTCCTTCCAATTTTCTAGTTCTTTCCGAAGTGATTGTACTTCCTCTTTTAATAGACCATTTTCGTACAGAGTTTCCTCAATTTGAGGTTCTTCTGCAGCTGGTTCCTATGGGGCATCATTTGCTTTGCGTCTCAGAATGGGGAATTCGATCTGTGCTTCTAGGATTTCCCATCTTACCTGTGCTACTTCAGCTGCTGTAAATGACCTAGTTCTTTTTCGTCTTATTGGTGGTGATGCATGTATATCTTCTTTTTATCTCCTCCTTTTCCTCCGTGGTGCAGGAATCTTGAGCTTTGCAACTGCTGTGGAAGGGATATCCTCTGTTTCAGTTTTTCCTATTCTTCCTCAATCAGAGTTCCCCCCCATTCAGGGGAAGATTCAATGGTCAACAACTCTATGTTTCCTTTCATTATCATGGCTCTAACATCCTCGGCTAGCTGTCATAGCATCTAATGTTTCTCCAGCTTTAGCCTCTGTTGTCAGAGCTTCCATATTATTTAATCTCTCCATAGGGTTTTCTTGTGCATTTTCCTCCAATTATTCTACTTGGTCGTCCGACTGATCATCTAATCCAGTCTCATTCCCCCCCACCCCCCCCAACTAAATTAGAGGGACTCCAATCCTCCTGTTGCTCTTCATTTCCCCCCAACTGTTCATTTCCAAGCTCCTCTTGGTTTTGAATAGCCCCCAACAGTATAGGCACTTCTACTTCTTCTTCTATTGGAACGCCAGGCAAAAGGGCAGGTTCCTAGTTTATCTGAATTTGACCTGTGAATTGCTCCTAGGTTTGGTTCTGTTGAGCTAATGCCTGTAAAATTATTAATTTGATTAGGCCATGGTGGGTAAGGGAGGATTTTGGATGCTTCGCTATTCTAACAAACCCCACCATATGGTGTAGGTCATTGAATAGATAAAATGGAATGTTCAGTAAGGACCTATGGCAGAGATGAAATAATAGAGGAAGTTCAGAGTAATAAACAGTTTGATACCTACCTTCACAAGTGATATACTTCTTTAGGAAAACTGCTACTTGATCCCATGGCCAAGGTAGTGACTATAACGCTATCCCTCTCCTTGACTGATGAATTTTCACCCCCTCTATCAAAAAATCCTATACTACAGCAGCATTGGGGGTTCTTCGACCAAACCAGGCTCTTCCCACCTGAGGAAGGACGGTGACTTCAGCCACTATTGCTTCAGAGACTTCGAAACGTAACCCCCAAAACTATGAGTGGGTTTCTGTAAGATTTTAAGGCAAATTGTAGAGTTGTCTCTCGATGAAACCCATTCAAGCGTTGGAAGAATTCAGTCCAGCCCACAACTTCAAAAATAGAAAAAACTTCGGCATTTATTCTCAGTTCTCGCATATTTGGAGGTTCATGCCGAGCTAGGATACCCATGTTTGGTTGTCTTCAGAATTCGTTATCAGTCCGATGAATTATAGGTCTCGACAATGGAGGTTAAAGCATAGAGTATGCATTAACAGCTGAGAGTGGAGTTGGGTAAATTTGAAAAGTTTCAAAGCATGGAAATGTTTGGAATTTTATCCCAAATTAGGAAAGGTGGCTGTTATCAGGTAACTTAAATGGCCATTAAGTCGTACGAGTGGACAGTTAACGTTATGCAGGTGTAATAATGGGCACAGAAAGGAAGGTATGATTAATGTTGTCAAATCTAGTTAACACTTAATCAAGTAAATAATCAAAACCATACCTTCGAAAATATGCGATGAACGGTGACCTTTGAGAATAGTAAAGTGTGTGAAGTGCATCCATTTAAATTTAATCATTATTGCAAGAATGTTGTAATGACCTTTTCTGTTAGTGGACCAAAACCATCGTGTCAATCTTGTCGAAAACATAATGAATGTTGTGAAGTAAATCAGAATCGCTGACATCAAGAATCGGGGCTAGATCTGGAGGAGTCGCTAACCAAGGTTGCAAAGAGTTCTGCCAATAATGGAGGAGTCATAGCCGCGGACCATAGAGAAATCAAGCAGTTTGGTAGAGTCACAGCCATGAATTATAGAAAAATCAGCCAGTTTTGGAGGAGTCACAGCTGCCGAAAAAGGTAAACATAGTAAATATGGAATGGTGTCATAGCTGCCGAAAAAAGGTAAAAATGGACAAAAGTGAAACGGTGTCGTAGCTGCCAGAATCGGAAAAAGGCATTAAGTGACGGTGTTGGAGCTATGCGGAACGGGGTAAAGGGCGAGAGTTTATGGTGTTGCAGCTACAAAAAAATGGAAAAATAGGGAACGTTTTCCGGTGTTGTAGCTATACGGAACGGGATAAAGGGCAGGATTTTACGGTGTTGCAGCTACAGAAAAATGAATAAATAGGAAAAATATTACGATGTTGCAGCTGCGTGGAACGGGGTAAAGGGAGGTATTTTACGGTGTTGCAGCTGTAGAAAACTTGTTCAAGGAGTTTTCTTCTGATGCTGGAAGTTACAAAAGGACAACCCTAGTCGATATGCCCTATAATGACCACTTATCCTTAGGTGCATCCCTTCACATTATATTAAAAAAAAAACGGATCAAGTGCAAAGGAAAAAGATAAAAATAATATTAAAAATATCAATTTATTTATGTACAAAAATTTATGTAATATTTACAGCGATTATCTAAATATTGATAGGGGTAGAGAAATATTCCTGCCTTTGTTCTAACTGGTATTCTGGATCAGCTGCAATCTATGAAGTGAATGCGTCTTTTGAAATGGGATTATGGTACAGTCGCAGCCTGTGACCATTAGAAAATAATGGTGCACGATTCTCATCAATGGTTACCAGGAGGACTGTACCATTATCAAATACTCTGTCTACCAAGTATGGGCCCAACCATCTTGTGCGTAACTTACCCTTGAAGTCCCTTTTGAATCTTGAATCATATAATAATACCCAAACTCCTTCACAGAAGACTTTCTTTTTTATGAATCGGTCATGCCAATTGGATCTTTGTAGCTAGATTAATACTGTTTGATCCACAGCAGCTAAATGGTTCTCATCAAGCTCATTCAATTGATTCAATCTTCTCTTCTTGGCTTTAGTCACATATAAGTTTACCTTTGTAGCTATCTTCAAAGTCTTGATTTCAAATTCAATGGGGAAGATAACACTTTTCCCATACACCAAGTCATAAGGAGAGAAACCTGTAGTATTGTGCCAAGTAGTACAGTATGCCCACAATGCTTCCGAAAGTCTATCAACCCAATCTCTACGATGGTTCCTAACCATTTTGGTAAGGATAGATTCAATAACTTTGTTAGTGCTTTCCATTTGGCCATTGGCATGGGGACGGTATGGTGAAGCTATCCGATGCTGAATATGGTACTTCCATAGAAGAGCTTAAAATTGATATGACACAAACTGAGGTCCTCCATCTGTAACTACTTCCTTGGGTACTCCAAAATGGGTAAATCTTTCACCATACAGGAAATCAATCATAGCCTGGTCATTGGATTTCACCAAAGCCACAACTTCTACCCATTTCGTCATGTAGTCGGTACAAACCAATATGTAGGATTTCTTCCTGGAATGAGGTGCTGATAGGACCAACAAAATTTAAGGCCCATCTATCAAAAGGTTCAACCACCAGTTGTGGTTGAAGAGGAATTTGATCCAATCTATTAGGTTGGCCCATCCTTTGGAAGCTGTCACAAGACTGGACATATCTTTTTGCATCCCTGAAAAGGGTCAGCCAATAGTAGCCCATTCTTAGTTCTTTGTGTCCTGTCCTCCTATCTGCAAAATGTCCCCCATAAGGCTTGTCATGGCAGGCCTTCAAAATATGGAATATTTCATCTTCTCTTACACATCTTCTGATCTCAAGATCAGGCCCTGTGTAGAAGAGATGACCGTCTATCCAACAATACCTGGCACTTTGTTGAATAATTTTCCTCTTTTCTCTTTTTGACAAATGTGCCAAAATATTCCCTGCAGCCAAGTAGTTAGCGACATCTGCATACCAAAGGGAGTGAGCTGAAACTGCAAATAAGTGTTCATATGGAAAAGAGTCCTCAACAGGAAAATTATCATCACTATTAGTAAAATGAGATAAGAAATCAGTGACAACATTTTCTTTTCCAGGTCTGTCTATAATGGTGATATCAAATTCATGTAATAATAACAGCCACCTAGTTACCCAAGCATTTGTAACAGGTTTATTCATTAGATATTTGATGATCAAGAGGTCAGTGTGCACAAAGGTGGGATATCCAGTGATATAATGTCGAAATTTGTTAATGGAGTAAACAATGGCTAAAAGCTCCTTCTTGGTAACAGTATAATTAAGTTCAGGAGGGGTTATGTTTTTTCTAATATAATAAACTGCATAAGGTGCTTGACCATCTTGCAGTCCTAAAACTGCTCCAATGGTGGTATTAGAGGCATCTGAAGAAATGTGAAAAGGCAGGGCCCAATTGGGCCCTCTTAGGATGGGAGTTGTGGACAGCTTCTCCTTAAGTTTAACAAACGTTGTCTGGCATGCCTCATTCCAAGTAAATTGCACATCCTTCATTAACAATGAAAACAAAGGAGAGGCAAGTTTGGAAAAGTTTTCTATAAATCTTCTGTAATATCCAACATGCCTGAAGAAACTTCGCACTTATTTCTAAGTTCCAAGAGTAGGTATATTTTTTATTACCTTGATTTTATAGGGGTGTACTGTTACGGAGAGAAATTCCTATGGATTGGGGTACCACAATAGACAGCTTTGACTCCAAAAATCAATATTTCCCAATATGCAATAGAAATAAAATGTCTAACACTAAAGGATCAGACCTCGTACCTTATTCTGGACAGTTGAAGTAGATCCCCGTTGAGCTTTCCAATCTTCAGCTTGAATTGATATAATACTTCCTCAACAATAAGTAAACAATACAAGCATACTATATATCATGGTGTTATATCTATTCTAGCATATATAATCAATAATGTAAAAGCATTTGACATATTCCAATGGATAAAATATTCAATCAAATACACATCATTGGACAGGAAAAGATAGTTCTTATTAATATAAATCAGAGATTACAAGATAGATACAACTTCTGACGGCACGTCTGCGAACCGGAGAAACTGGATCCCCCACTTGGGCCTCCACCACCTCAATCCTCCATCTCACGATAGCAAGCTCACTAGCAAAGGGAAAGCTTGGGAAGAACACAACAGTGCTCCAAAGGGACAAAGGGATGCAGACTCAAGCATAAATTCTGGCAACAATGGACTATAGTTTCGTTGCTTTCAATCTCTCTATATGCCTTCAATGTACCAAGGGGTTCCTTATATAGCTTCACAAGGGATAATGAAGGGTCGAATCCGAGCGATCTCAAGGCATATGGAAGGCCAGGAGTCAAATGAGTCGGATCCATGTCAAGGAAAACTCCAAAAATATTTGGACTATGCACACATCCCGATGTACGCGGATATAGGAGTCAAACCCACGTATGTACGCAATTATCGGGGAAAAAGCCGCGTATATCATCTTTTATATAGTTTTAATGGATGATCAAGGAAACATCAAAGGATAAAATATGGTCCATGGGGTCTAAAGAGTCTGCAGCGGGACAGGGGAAGGCCATACAAAGTGTGATTCACCTAGAGTGGTGAAATCCACTATAACATATGCCCCCTAATGTGTGAGGTCAGAGGGGTCATACGATGGCCGAAATACATTATAATTCCATCCCAGAAGTGGAGTGATGAAGGATCCCAGATGGAAGACTAGCCACCTAATCAGCATAGTATAATGATACAACTCTGCATACAACTGCAAGTACATATAGCAGTCTTGGATACATAAGAGTACAATGGCCATGAATAGGCATAATACATGATATCACATATGTGGTCATCGCCACGTACAATATACATAGATCAGAATCTCCATGATGAAGATATACAAAGGACCATGATCTCCAAAATGGATGAAGATATAAAATAGATCAAGATCTCCACAGTGGCTGGAAATGTCTGACATATACTGGAATCAAGTCACGAGAGCTGAAATCTCATGAACACTGGCACGATCAAGGAGGTAGCATATAAGAGATGCCACCAGTCTGGAAGGTCTTCTACACAAACCGCTACGAGTACATGTCCTACTATGCGAATAGAGGTGTCGAGGTCGAACATAGTAGTCCATCATCTGATTACCGGTCATTGATGTATACCGTTAATAGACGCGAGATTACCCATCGATAATGATAATGTGAATCAAGGTACTAGAGTGCAAACTAACAAGTGTGAATAGATGTGTTGAGGTCGAACACTTGAGAGAATCCATCGATCAGGGGACATTGATGTATTCCCAAGAAACTATTGATGGCGAGAGAACATGCCACTGATGACTGCAAGTCTCAAGGCACTCAGAAGGACTCTAGATTCCAATCCCAGAATAAATGATCTGAAGTCGATGGGATGAAATCCGCTGGAAGGAGGGCATTAAGGCATCCCCCATCATCCAACACGAGGTACTCAACAAAGCTGTATAATGTGGAAGGACTCGATCATAAGGTGCACAAACTAGTAACTGTACCGGGAATGGCCGACATGCAAAGTCAAGATAACTGAGGAATGGGCGACACAGGTTTCAACTTCCTTCGAACAAGAGCATAACGGCGTATGGTGACTGAATGAAGGCAGCATAGACTCGATATACAAACTGGGACATCTCTATGACACAGGAGGCATCAACAGAGGCTCCATAGGGACTGAAAGCTTAACCAGTCGGTGGAGATAAACTCAGATAACGAGTACAGATCCTAATTCAAACTATAACCCAACAAATGGATGTGATATACAATGCTCTGTTCGAAGGCAACACGACTCGACAACTGCCAAAGATAATATCTTTCCTTGTTCGGCTTTTTAGTTTTTTGATTTTTTTGGACTTTTTCAGTTATTTAAAAATCTTGAAAAAAGAATAAACTAGCTTTATAGTTACAAACTAGGAGGAGACGAGTGTCAGAAGGGAAAACAAACTAGTTCCAAGCAGTGGAACATACCTATGCTCAATGTAAGGATACATGTGTAGGATATCGACACTCGGGGGAAAATCCCCTCCCGGTAAAAAGGGAATCAAGCTGCGAAGGATATAAAAATGGCTCTGCATGGCTAGACATGAGACAAGCTCGGGCTATATGGTTGAAACGCAATGTCAGGGGAGCCAGCATAAAGCTCAATAAGGCAGGAAAAGATCATGATAATGCATTCACAACTTGACATAAGAGGAGTCCGGACGGAAACAGGCCAGCATAAGATCAAGAGGAGTATGAGGCTCTTGTGAAATGTCATGGCAATACTATACAAGAGACTCCCAGACCTAAGAGAGGACTCATAGCATGGGTACCAAAATGCAAAAGGGAGCTAACTAGGGCACCCATGTAAAGGAAATCTCTACCATTCACATAGTACCACTTCTAAGAGCAGCATGAAGGTTCCGTGGTGCCATGGAATGGGTTCGTACCTAAGGTTAAGATGGAACGGTCATAAGGCAATGCATAAGTGGAAGCGGATGTGAAATCCTAACCTATATGCCAGTCCAGACATAATACCTGTGATAGGCACAAACGGGTTGAAACCTCGGAGAGAGTGTACAAAAACTGGATCCTACATGACAACCATATTAGTCCAAAACAACCCAAGATAGTCAATAAAGAATCCAAACTATAGGATATAGGGAGGAATGATCATGACAACAGCACCCAAAGGAAACAATGCAGTGAACGATGAGACATAAAAAGGAAACTAAGGTGTAGACCCAACGTTCACGCATACACTACCACCCCTATGAGAGTGACCACCGATGTAAAGACCGAGCAAAGGGAATAAAACTCCTCCACAAATGGAGTAGAGGATGCAATATGACCATTCCCAAACCTATGAGAATGGTAAGGGGCGGTGATGCCCCCAAGTCTGACACCAGGGTCCATACTAGGACCAAGACGAGTGATAAGATACCAGGCATGTCGAAAATAAAAGGACCTCAACTCAAGAGAGCATAAATATACCCAAGTAACCACGATCCCAAAGGCCAACTAGCGCACAAAGAGCACACTCCTAAGAAAATCTACAGCCAAAATACAAGCAAACCAAGGGGAGGATATGTGAGCTCCCGAATGCAGTAGGTATGTCTCGCCTAGGAGAGGCTTGAAACTCCCATACACTACAAGCGGAGGTACGTAACCAATTATAGTGGCCCTCAGCTTCAACGCATAAAGAGACTGTGCTGTCCGACCTCTACCTGGCCGAGACACATGCAGAATAACCTCTACAAGTACCCCCTCGATATCCTAGGTAAGGTCACTAAGGTCACCTCAATATACTCAATGCTCAGGCAGACAGTTGCAGGTGAGATTGACCATATGGGTAGGGTA
>LPNX010211580.1:442088-550399 GCA_001517045.1 Pseudotsuga menziesii | reverse complement strand
AGTTGTTATTTACAAAAGTTTGCCTCAGAAAGAGCACAAATTCCACTATCCAGATCCAAAAAACTTGTTCCAACTATAAATTGTCATTACATACAGTATATCTTCAGATAAACATAAAGTTCACCAAAAAAATTTCAGCAGAAAAAATTAAATTCCACGCACAAATTAAGTCTGATTGTAGCAGACTTATTTCATCATTCCTGATTAAATCAGGTCAGATCAACTGTGTCAGGTGATCAAAAGCATAAAATCAGAGCAGAACTAGCATGCTGATAAAGTCTCATCAGAGTGAAATAAAAACAAAAGCTGATAAAAAAATCAGCAACTAGAAATTGGCCAATTCCAGGCCATCTAAAGAAAGTATAACCATATCCAAATCCATTCAGAACCAAATAATATGAGGCCATTCAGCCCGCAGGTCAAGCTCTAAGATTATTGCTTGAGATCACCAAATGCAGAAAAAAATGCATAAGAATATCAGCCACGGCATCATATCAAAAAGAGCAGTCCAGAAATGTGCAAGCATTCCAAAAGTAACAGTAATCTGTCAGAAAAAGATATGCAGATTGCCACTCAACAACTGCTAGAAATCGGACATCACACTGCATAATTAGAAAACCTGAAAAGTTTCAAAGGTTTCTGCCTCTCTCTGTTCACATGTACTCCAATAACCTTCAAGTAAGCTGCCACCTACTTTAGCCAGAGAATCTGCTTTGAAATTTCTTTCCCTATAAATGTGTTTGAAAGACACATAATTCAGGCTATCAGAAAGATAGTGAACATCTTGAAGAATCATGGCTAGTTCAATATTTTGTAATCGATACTTACCAGATGCCCAATTAATAACTAATTGGGAGTCCCCAAAAACTTGAATTTTATCCATATTATGCATCCGAGCCAGTCTAAGGAGAAGCTTAAGAGCACATAATTCTGCAAAGTTGTTTGTACCTAAGCCTAAACCTGCTTTGAAAGTAATGTGATGCCTTTCAGATATAAACAAAATACCCCCTGCCCCACAAATCATTGGATCCCCAGCAGCAGATCCATCAAAATAACCCCATGCATAGGAATGATCAATTTCTTCTACAAATATTGATCTGATAGAGACCACAGATAAAGACTGAGGTAATTTCTTCAACATTCCCAAGCTATAGCTTGATATCTGTGCAGGAGTTGAGTCAAGATCCTCAAAGCAAGATCTATTTCTTGCTTTCCAAATGAACCAGAGAACAATGATAGGTAATGATTTGAAAAGTGTCACATCTGATAACAAACACCAATTTTTAAAGCATTCAGACAAGGAATCACCATTCCAAAGATTATTGAGATTCAGGTGATCCTCAATAAGTAACCAAACAGATTGAAGGGCACTCTACAGCAATGTGCATATTGGATTCACAGTTTTGCTTGCATAAAAAACACCTACCAGGGCCTTCTCTACCTCTCAAGCAGAGAACATCCCAGGTCAATGCTTTACCTGAGAGAAGAAACCAACTAAAAATTTTAGTTTTTAGTGGACATTTCAACTTCCACAAGACCTTCCACCACCAGGTCGGTTCCACTTCTCTATTAATAAGTTCAGTATATCCCTCTTTAGGAGAATACTTACCTGATTTAGATAAATGCCAGATGAGACAGTCATCTGCATTAGAAAGTCTAACATGGCTAGACTTGAGAATGGCAATATATCCATTCCAAGCTGCTGTCTCAAGTGGGTCAATAATACCCAAAGTATCTGCAGATAACCATTCTTGTGACATTAAAACAGAACCATGAATACCAATATCAGAGAGGAGATGATAACCAGCCATATGTAACCTATCTATCATAGGAATAGGTAGAGCATGTCTCCATTTACATCCAACCCACGGATCTAAACCAATGCGAACAACATTGCCAGAACCAACCTTCCAAACCAGAAAATTCCCAATAAGGTCAAAAGCCCAAAGAACAGCTTTCCAGCAATGTTCTTTTTCTTTTTAACAGAAGATCTAATCCATTCCATTTTATTCAATGGATAAATATATTTCTGGAAAGCTATCTTAACCCATAAACCCGAACCATGAATGATATCCCAGACCTTTTTTGCTGCAAGAGCCTTGGCAAATAAAACAGGGATCTTAAGTCCCCAACCACCCAAAGATTTAGGCAAAGCAAGAGACTTCCAAGATATCCAGGGCATACCAGAGGAGTTCTGTTTACCAGCCCAAAGAAAGTTGAAGCAAAGCTTTCTGATTTTGTCTATGACACCCATAGGAACCCAAAAATGCATCCAGTAGACTGGAATGGCCTCTAACACAGCTTTAATCAATATCAACTTTCCTCCTTTGGACAACCAACGGAGACTCCAATTCCGAATCCTTTGTTCAACTTTAATAATCAACCAATCCCAATCCCCTAATAAGATATCTGCAAGGTTTAAGATTAAACCCGAGGTACTTCATGCCTGTTTCAATTCTAGCAACAGGAAAACTGAAGATGTTCTGTAAAGTGATCACTTCAGAATCTTCCAAACAGGAGTAGTATAATGAAGATTTATTATTGTTAATTTGCATCCCAGATGCCTTACAAAAATGCATTAAAATCTCATATAGAGTAGAGAGAGATTGCTCAGAGCCATCATTAACCATGACAATGTCATCCACAAAAAGAACATGAGTTAATACAATTTCATTACCAAAGGATAAACCATGATAAGTATTACTGAGTGTAGCATGAAGAATAGCCCTCCCAAGGCCTTCAGGCACAATAAGGAACAGAAGTGGGGCTAATGGACACCCCTGTCTGAGCCCCCTGCCAGATTTGTAAAAATTAGTAGCAACACCATTGATGAGCAAAGAGAATGAGACAGATGAAAGACTGCTCATGACCCACGCTATAAAGTTTCCAGCAAAACCCATTTTTGCAAGTATAACCCGAAGATAAATCCAGCTGACTCGATCATATGCTTTAGATAGATCAATCTTAATCATGACAGCTTTTAAGGATTTAACATGCATAGAATGCATACCCTCCTGAATGACACCTACCGCATCGTGAATCTGCCTTCCCGGCAAAAAACTAAACTGTTCACTAGAAATATATCTACTCAAGACCTTTCTGATTCTGATCAAGATAATCTTACCAATAATTTTGTATACAAAATTACACAAAGATATAGGCCTAAAATCCTCAAAAGATGAAGGACTATCAACCTTAGGAATAAGCGCAAGAAAAGTAGAATTAAAAATAGCTGGGATCTTACCACTTAACCTGGAAAATTCAATGACCCTTAAGAGATCTTCACCCAAAACTTCAAACATGCATTTGTACACTTCAACAGGAATATCATCCGGTCCAGGACTCTTATCATTTTTGCTATTGGATAGGATATGCTTGATATCTGTAAGAGTAATAGCCTGCATAAGCTCAGCATTTTCATCCTCAGAAACAGAAGATGGGAAGTGACCAGCACTATGAACAATATCCGGAAGATGGAGGTCATCTTCTTCTTTAAAGAGGCTTTCAAAGTGTTGAATCCCCGCCTCAGCTATAGCCTCAGATCCTTCCACTAGATTTCCAGAATCATCATAAAGTTTCCAAATCGAATTGCGGCATTTTCTATGAGCAGCAAATTTGTGAAAGAAAGGGGTGTTATCATCACCACAGCGCAGCCATAAAGCCCTACTTTTCTGACGAGCCTCCTTTTCCTTAAAAAGAAGAATAGTGTGCTTGCGAGATTCAATCTCAATCAATAAATCTTTATCAACCACTGATAAAAAACCAGAAATATGACTATCATGAAATCTTTTTAACTCAAATTCAATATCGGCCAAATCTTTAATGTTCTGAGCTTGTTTATTCAGATACCACTTAGTAGAAATTGCTTTAATTCGCTTAAGATTCACATTAAATTGAGCCTCATGAGATAAAGCTGACCGATCATCAAAGAGAACCCAAGAATCTTTTAAGGTTTCAACCAAATCACTATGATCAAGCCAATCTGCATTAAACTTGAAAGGACTATGGGCCTTTGGAGTCTGAGAAGAAATTTGCAGAAAAACAGGTTGATGATCAGATACATCTCCACACCCAATCCATTGTTTAAGGAGAAAATCACAATCTAGGAAATCAGCCGAGACTAAAAGACGATCCAATCTTTTACAAATACTCTCATCACCAACTCTACGGTTACTCCAGGTAGGAATAACTGCCAAAGGATTGATGTCAACAAACCCCAATCTCTCCAATAGATTATGGAAAAAATTCGTTAAAGGATCAGGTTGGGCATGAACCCCCTAGATTTCAGAGAGACCCAAGGAGAAATTAAGATCGCCTCCAAAAACTAAATAAGGAGATTTGAGACAATCCGACTTGATCAGGTTGTTCCAAAAAATTTCCCTATCCAGATAGGGTGCATAAAGATTAACAAAGGTTAGTTCCTTTTGTAAATCAAAAGAAAATAAAGCAGCGCACAACCCTACTTTAAATGCCCAGGCATTAAGAAAAAGAAAATTACAAGACTTCCATCCAACAATAAGTCCACCCGATCTGCCAAAAGAATCCACCGAGATGAACTTCCATCCATGAATCATAAGTTCCAAATCTTGTACCAACACACCCCCCTCAATCATTGTTTCTTGAATAAAGAGAACATCAACAGTATGTAGATCAATAAGTCTCTTAACTGCTAGTTTCTTGGGAAGACTAGCCAAACCCCTAACATTTAAGGACATAAGGATCATGAATGAACTTGGTTAATGGCATAAGCTCTAAGCGCCCCAACACCTCTCAGATCATGATGCAATACATTGACATCCCCAAACAAACCTTCATCAACTTCAAAATTCCCAGATTTATCCTTGATAGGCCTAGATAATTCTTGTACAGATTTAGTACATGAGCGAAGATAATACCCCTTACTGACATTAGCCTTACATGGAGATACAAACCCAAGTTCCTTCAAAGATAAATTCGGGACAGTAGAAAGTAAGGTCTCAGAAGAAAGATTCAAAAATGGAATGTTATCATTCATAGAGTTAGAAATGCTTATCTGTTTAAGATTGGCTAAAGGTTCAAAACCAGGAGAAATATCCAGATTCTCATCCATAGACTTTCGAGTCTTTGCAGAAGACAGAATCCCATCTGATTTGTCACTCCAATTATCCAAGTTTTCATCCACAAATTTCCCTACCTTAGCAATAGACAGATTCCCATCTTTTTTTACTCTCCAAATTTTAGAGGAAGAATGCTTTTTAAATGATAGAGAGCAATCATTTGCCAGATGTCCAAACCCATGACATCTAAAGCATCTAAAGGGGAGTCCCAGATAATCCAAAGGCTGAAAGAAATCTCTATTACCTTTTTTAATGACCAGTTCAGCAGGAAGACCCAAACAGAAATCTAACAGGACAAGAACCCAGCGTATGCAACAAACCCCAGTTTGTAAATAGGTAAAATCAGTTTCCAAATGGGTTCCCAATGTATTCCCAACATGCCTGAAGAAATCAACAGACCAGAAATCAAAAGGTAAATTTGGAAGTTTGACCCAAATAGGGACCTGGTCATACCTTTCCTTTCGTGGATCAAATAAAGGAGTCCACCTCTTGATAAGAAGGCTAGCATTATCCCATTTCCAGACACCAGCTAGCTATATATGTATATATAGCTACGTGGAAAAATAAACCTGCATGAAAATAAACAAGACTATTGGTAGCCACCTGTTTTAGTATTTCCTAACCACATCCTAAGTTTAATTTGCAATTTGTCATTACTCCTTCGCAACAGTTTGCAATATATCAAATGAAATGTTTCAGTCCTCGAAATTCAGAAACTTAGCATTTTCGAGCATGCATTTATCTTGTTAGGATTTCAATTCTCAGGCCTTCAGCATTGATACCATGATTTTTTACAGGTCTGTGATCTTCAAAACAAAATCAAGAGCAAGGGCGGATTCTGAGTGCGACGATGGGAGTAGTGACATTTTATTTCAGCTTTTGGCGAACAATTCATAGAGGCATTAATGGAGATGAGGAAGAGGAGCCACATTTCTTTTTGGAGATACTAGTGGTAATAGAGCTCTGCAGCAATGCCTTGCTTATGAAAAATCCTGAGAATTTCTCATTAGGCCCCTCTCAAGAGGTATTCAACATTTGTGATGCTAGTATTAGTAAGTTGGCCTTATGGGTGGCACATAACACTAAAATTGTGTACATTACATAAATTACCAAAAAACTCTAAATGTAGATTTCATTTTATTTCATGGGGATAATGGATCTTGTTCAACATTCAATCAACATTTTCAGTGTGACAATGTGCCCCTTAAAATACCATAGCCACCCATGTAACATTTTGATATTGAAAATTCCTCCAAGGTATTAATTACAAGCAAGTAATGTGAATTTCATAAGTTTCAGTGTCAAATATATGTATCATTTTATAGTTTTAATGGTTAGATATGAAAAAACATAGTAATAGATAGACAAAAACTAGTATAGTACATTATTGGAATAATTTTTATCATGCTGAATCCATCGAGGTAATTTTCATGAGAACAGTTTCTTGGGGTTTTATAGTTGACGAAATACCTACAATAGAAAGTAGCTTGCCTCTAGGCTTCGAAACAATTGCCATGAGGGAATGTCCTCTTTTTGGCTAGATGCCCGATCATGATTATCTCTCTTCCTAACACTCTCAGGAAGATTGATATTGTTCCTCTCAAGGAGAAGAGTCGTTTCATCAAGCTTTTTCTTCATGCAGGAATGTTCAGGGTGAAATCCCTTCCCGCAATAGGAACACTTGATCTTTTATTTGCCTTAGTTCCCTTTGTTCTTGTTCTTCTTTGAGACGAAAGGCTCATCTTGTTGTTGGTTCTTATCCTTTGGCTTGGGAGCATAAAACTTAGTCTTTTTATGCTTTTGCTTTCCCTTACCATTCGTGGCTTTGGGCCCTCCAGCAAACAATGCTTGATCTTTTGAAGATCCGATGATCCCCGTCTACACAAACTTGTCATGCTTTGTTGTGAGAGACTCAATGAAGGCATTGAGGGTCGACATCTTCCAATTTGGGGTTGTTAGCTTCCCGGTATGGAATGTGGAAACAAAGACTGAGTAATCTGGTCCAAGTTTGGAAAGAATGGAGAGAATGAGATGATCATCCTCCTTCTCCACTTCACACTACTTCAACTAGAGCACCAGGTGCTTGAACTTGGTGAAGAAATCATTCAGAGTTTTGAAGTTTGCTGGGTGAAATGAAATCAACTCTTTCTCTAGCCGATAGATCCTCGTGTCATCTTGCTTATGAAACAAATCAACAAGTTTATCCCAAATTTCCTTCGGATACTTCAATCTAGTGATATGGAAGTGAAGATCTTTGATAATCGGAAGGCACCGGAACCCAAAAGCTTCATCAAGCTTATTTTGGTATCTTGCTTTGTATACAACATGATTTGGCTCTATCTCGGTGTCCATTGTGACTCTGTAGAGTCCTTTGCCACGCAATTGAATCTCCATGTCCCCCTTCCACTGGTGGTAATTGAAAGGAGTAAGAGGATCCATAGAAGAGGCCATTTTTCTGCTGTAGCGAATGCAATAGAAGTCTTTCAAAAAACCTACAAAAACACAAACAGGGCACCGTAAGGTTGGACAGCCTACACTTTTCAAGTTTTCATGTCACCCAACTTAGTAAATCAAGCTAGCTTGATCAACAATTCCTTTGCTTAGGACTTATGTGGTAAACTTGTCGCTTCTGGTGTAGAGATGGAATTTTTGAGGTTTTTACTCAAATTGCATGTTAGATCTGTCAAGAAATCTTGTTGGAGAAGAAGAGCTTTGTCCCGCCGTGGTTCTGATACCATATGAAAATTCAGTACAACAATCTGAAGACTAAAGAACAATCTTATAGAATATTCAAGACAATTTACACATAAAATGACATAACAGTGCTGCAATTAGAGCTTGCAATTGTATATTATCAATAATCAATCAGAAGTAGCGATACAATGTCATACACTTGCATGAATAGCAAGACAATTCGAATCCCAAGGAGGTCATTCGAATTGCATACATGAGAGTGGCTTAATTGTCAGTTAGGCACACTAAACACATCAGTTAACCACTAATCACAACCATAATTGACTCTAATTGAACCTAACTGAATCAGAGGTAGTAACGACTGAATCTAACTGAATAGAACTCAACTGCATGTCAATCAGTAGGTGGGGGCGCATATCTGACTTTAGTTAGGTGAGATAAAGTGAACTGAACTGAACCGAGTCAACAAAAGTAGTTGGAGGCGCCTTAAATCACTATAGTTAACTGGAAATTACCAAAAATAGGCAAAATGGTGTTGGAGGAACCCATGCAACTACAGTTTAACTGAAAGTAGGTGGAATAACCATCATTTAACTGAATTAGGGCGCTTAGGTCATGCAAATCATCCTAGAATTGCTCCTTGATTGAAGGAGGAAGCTCAGTTAGCCTCCCTGATTGAAGGAGAAGGCTTAGTTGGCCTCCCTGATTGAAGGAGTGTGTTGGTGTTCATGTTGATGTCAGTGATTCGAGTCTATAACTTAGGATAAGTGGATAATTAGGCCAAATTGACCAAATAAAGATGTGTGGGTTGGATAATGATCCTACAATAGTAATATGAAACGAAAAATGTAATAATCATAGATCAGCCATAAAACCTTTAAATGATGTAATAAATCTAATGAAAAATTCCTATACCAAATATCACTAAACTAAAATAACATAAAACCACTCATTGGACTACCATATTGTTATTTATCAAAATTTATAATCTATGATACTTAAATTTATACATATTGTTGATATATATATATATATTCACTGAGTTATTAATTTATTAATTTAACAAACAATGTCAAAATTTCTAAAGATTAATTTAATTAGTTTTGAGTTAAATATGAAATTCCTCTTCGTAATAAGATATGTTACAAGTTTGGAACATTTACCTAACTTTTGAGTTCATATCACGCACCAGACTACGATAGGCTGGGAACGCCATCGATCTGGTTGAATCGCTGGAGCAGAGGACGCGCTGGGGTGTGTAGCAGGCAGATCTCTGACCTGGCGTGAAGCTGGGTACTGCAGGTTTCTGCCAGTGAACTTTTCACTGAGGGCTGCGTGCTCTGCAGGGCGAGGAAGTGATCATTGGGCTGCATGCATGATCAGGCTGTAGAGTTGTGTTGGACTGGCTGGGCTTAGGATGCCTCCATGATTTGAAGGGTGGAGCTTCAATGGCCGAGGAGACAAGCGGGGATCCGCCGCCTAACAGATCGGAAGCCTTCGAAAGGCTAATCTCTAACTCTGTCAATAGATCTAGCAAAAGAGAACTTCCGAAATTCGTTAAGAGAATAGAAGATGTGCCGGTGGTAGCTCTCCCACCGGAGGAAACAATTCGGGTTGCCCTGTCACTGGTAGACCGCGCTCTGATCGGGCAGTTCACAGGCCTATGGCCCTCCCCTAAAACCACTGATAGTTGGGTTCAACGGAACTGGCGACCGCTAATAACTAAAAATGTTGCATCTTACTCCATGGGCAGAGGATACTTCCTCTTTGATTTTGAATCTAAAGATGACAAAGACCTAATCTTCAGAAATGGGCCCTACTTCATGGGGCCGCAAGGCCTGTACCTCAACGGCTGGACACCGGATTTCGACCCTGAAGCTGACATTCCGAAAGCTGTCCCAGTCTGGGTCAGACTGCCCAACCTTCCTATGCACTGCTGGAACCCTAAATCTCTACAGACTATCGGGAACGCCCTGGGGAAATATATTGATATGGCCAGTCCAAAGGATCAATATGCATGCGCCCGCCTTTGCGTGGAAGTTGACCTTGAAGCTGGGCTGCCAGAAGCAATAAATCTCACGGTGGGTAACTGGTCTCATATTCAAAAATTGGACTACGAGCAACTCCCCTTCAAATGCAGAGGATGTCACGAGTACGGGCACTTCCTCCGAAACTGTCCCAAAACTCCGGAAAACCAGCAAGAGAAGGGAGAAGGCTGGCATAGGGTGAATAGA
Organism: Pseudotsuga menziesii; assembly: GCA_001517045.1. NCBI lineage: Eukaryota > Viridiplantae > Streptophyta > Pinopsida > Pinales > Pinaceae > Pseudotsuga > Pseudotsuga menziesii. The sequence goes on along the minus strand of LPNX010211580.1, from coordinate 540,375 downwards.
TCTAGATCGAGAACACAAGTAGGAGGAGGCACCAAGAAAGGTGAGGGAAGAGGAGCTAATCCACCTGAAAAATCCCAAGAACCCTCAAAGTCTATAGAACCAGTGGAAGCAAGGGATGAAACTGTTGAAATAGAAGACAGTGCTAGTCAAGAAAAACTCAAAGAACTGGAAATAGTCATCTCGGATCAAGGGAGAGATAATGAGGAAGATACAACAGAAACCAAAGAAGATGAAAGTCACGGGAAATCGGATGAAGATCCGGACTCGGAAGAGGAAGAGGAAGAAGAAGGGGAAATTGAAATAATAACCCCAAGAATGAATAAAACAAAAGGGAGGAAAACTAGGAAAGAAGAAAGGGAGCGAGCAACCTACAAGGACAAGCTGGAAGGGTTCCAGCTAACCTTGGAAAAATTGTTGAAAAATCCAAGAAACACCCGTCAGCACGGGCATGCCTCGAAAGGGACGCCCGCGAACACCAAAAGTAAGTAATGAAGGTAATTTCCTGGAATTGCAGAGGACTTGGTAGTAAAGGTAAGGAAGAAGCTATGATAGATCTAATATCCCTACATCAACCCGACATCTTGCTGATCCAGGAAACAAAGCTGGAGGAGATTGCATTCCTCCAAATTAGTAAAAAGTTTTGGAAAAAAAATGGAACTGCTGCTTTAAGCTCTAGGGGAGCATCCGGGGGTATAGGAACCCTCTGGGATGACAGAAAATACGATGTTATGGACACCAAAATTAGTACCCACTGGATCCTTACCGTGCTGAGACAAATAGACACCAACTCCCTGGTAAGTATTTTTAACATCTATGCACCTAACTCTTACGGTGAAAAAATAAACTGTTGGAATCTTCTCCGTGAAGAACACTCTAATCTGCAGGGTAATGTTATTCTGGCCGGGGATCTGAATCTCACCCTCAGCCTGAATGAAAAGAGAGGAGACTCAAGATCTAGAGACCCCATCACTGACATGGTGGAAGATATCATTATGACCTGGAATCTTACTGATATCAAGCCTGCTACAGGCAAATATACCTGGACTAACAAGAGGTTCGGCCCCGGGCACATTGCGGCTAGACTCGACCGGTTTCTGATTCAAGACAATTTCCTCCTGCTAGGCCTGATTATCTCCTCCAAAATCCTTCCTTTTGGCGGCTCTGACCATAAACCCATACTTTTGGAAATGGAGCAAGAAAAAAACTTGGGCCCAATCCCGTTCAGATTCAACTCCATGTGGGCCAAGCATGAGGATTTCTTAAAAATAGTAGCAGGATCATGGATCTACCCGGTCACCGGCTCCCCCTTCTTTGTCTGGGAGGAGAAGTTGAGGAGACTAAAAAAAATTCTGAAGATCTGGGCCAAACTGCTCCCAAAGCCAAACGACTCCAAACTTCATGCTGCCCAAGCGTTGGGGGCGCACCAGGCTGAAATGGAAGATAAGCTGGTGACTATTACTGATATCCAAAAGGAAACAAATCTGCACTTAACCCTCCACGTGGCCTGCAGGCAAGAGGCTGACTGGTGGCACCTTAAGTCAAGAATTAAATGGTTGAAAGAAGGCGATACAAATTCCAGCTTCTTCCATAAGTCGACAGAGGCCAGGAAAAGCATGAATAATGTTTCTGAAATTAAAGTTAATGATAAGGTCTTTAGTCAATTTGATGAAATCAAGGAAGAAGCATCTAATTACTTCAACGAGCTGTTTACTGATCAACCTACTACCAGCAACGCCCATCTCCTTGATCTTGTTCCCAACGCAGTCACAAGCAATGATAATGATCTACTAAATAGAATTATTACGATGGATGAGCTAAGAGAAGCCATCGCTGTCATGGAGGAGGACCGAGCTCCCGGTCCTGACGGGTTCAATGTGAATTTCATCTCAATTTGCTGGAACATTGTTAAAATAGATTTGTTAAGAATGGTCAGAAAGTCCCAGAACTGCACCAAGATCGGAGGAAGTACGAACTCAGCCTTCTTGGCCCTCATTCCAAAGGAGAAAGACGCCAAGACCTTTGACAGGTTCCGACCAATATCTCTGTGTAATATTGGCTACAAAATCATCACGAAGATCATGGCCACTAGGTTAAAGCTTATTTTGCCAGGCATTATCCCGGAGAACCAAGGGGGGTTCATAAAAGGAAGGAAGATTTGGGATAATATTATCCTCGTACAGGAAGCCATTCACTCTAGCCAGAAGAACGGAGATAAAGGAATGGCTATGAAACTCGACCTGGCTAATGTGTTTGATAGAGTTAGTCATCCTTTTCTCCTCCAAGTAATGCTGAGATTTGGGTTTGCCCCCAAATTCGTCTCCTGGGTCCAGGCCTGCATCAGTAAGCCCTGGATATCCCCCCTCATCAATGGCAGAGCTGCCCCTTTCTTCCAAGCTTCGAGAAGGCTGAGGTAAGGATGCCCGCTCTCGCCTCTCCTTTACGCCATCCAGGCTTCGGTACTCAGTTTCCAACTGGAACTCGCCAGGCTAGAGCAAGAGCTCCCCGACATTCGGCTGGCTAGAGGTACCAAAGACATTAACCACTCACAGTTTGCAGATGATACCATCTTAATCGGAGGGGCTAGTCAGATTATTGCTCACCGGTTCAAGAAGGAACTGAATCATTACTGCCAGGCCTCCGGAAGTAAAATTAATCTCAGGAAGAGCCAGATCTTCGGATGGAATATTAATCCGAGGGAAATGTCCGCAATATCACGAATCTTAAATATGAAAGGAGTTGTAAATTGGGACTCCTTCAAATACCTGGGGGTGCCTATTGTTAAATCTAAATCCAAGTCTTCAGATTGGATCCCCATTGTGGAAAAGATCAAAAGGAAAATAACATGCTGGGGGACTGTTTGGTTGAATCTGGCGGGGAAGGTGGTTTTAGTCAAAGCTATCCTGAACAGCTATTTACTCTATCAATGTTCTCTGCTCCTAGCTCATGTCAAAATCATAAGCCAAATCGAAGGATTACTGAAAGCTTTCCTATGGAATGGAGGGAATAAAGGAGAAGGCAAAAAATATGCTTTGATCAACTGGAATACTATTAAGCTACCAAGGAACGAAGGAGGCCTCCATATTAGGGATCTCAAAGCACAGAATTTGGCCATTGGGGCCAAACTACTCTGGAATATTCTCGAACCAAAGCCAACCTGGTGCAGTAGAGTCCTCAAAAATAAATACTTTCCAGGAAATAGACTCAGATGCTTAGAAGGAGAACACATGAGCATAAAGGGATCCTCCATCTTCAAGCTCTGCAAAAAATCGTTGCCCCACTTCATTGAAAGGTTACATTGGACACCAGGTAATGGTAAAGCCATAAACTTCTGGCAGGATACGGTCCTAGGGAAACTTCCTCCTCAGCTGCCGCGCCTGCAATCATGGATGGAGGAGAGAGGTTTGACAACGCTATGGAGCATATCCAATTGGGATACGAACTATCCTTATCGCTGGACAGAGTGGACGTTGCCGGATTGTCCCCCTGTGCTGGAGAATGAGAAAATAATGCTAAGCCACCATCTGGCCGGGACAGCTCCAATTTCCATCAATTTGAAAGACAAACGTAGCTGGGGCAACAGGTCTGGCTCCTACACGACTACTGAAGGGTACAGCAAGTGTGTTGCTTCATTCACTTGCCAGTAAACCCTGCGATCTGGATTCATAATTGGAACAATAAAACTCTACCAAAAATTGATGTATTTATATGGATTTTAACTCATCAGCGATTGCTAACGGGAGAGAATTTGGAGAGAAGAGGGCACGCAGGCCCATTTCGATGTCCACTCTGTGTTGCAAATTCTGAAACAATTTCTCATTTATTTTTCAATTGTTCATATACCATATCAATCTAGAATGGAATAGTGCAGAATGAAGATGCCGAATTTCACTGGAATGGGAGTAACCAGGAATTTTTCATTCATTGGGAAAAAATGTATCCCGACGAGTTGACTAAGAAGAACGGGTTGAGAGCTTGCTGGCAGAAACTAGCCAAAATTGTTTGCTGGTGCGTCTGGAAAGAAAGAAATCAGAGAATTTTCCAGAATCGGCACCAACCAGCATGGAAGTTAATTGTAATAATCAATGCCCTGCTTGGTGAGGTGGTGAGTAGATCCACAATCCCGACTAATAAAGCTGAGCTGGCAAGTAAAGAAAAAAAGTGGATGCAAAGTCTCAAGATTCAGGGAAAAAATAGTATAGCTGTCAATAAAATGAAGGAATGGGAAATCCGAATGGATACTTCCCAGCTCGAGAATTGGTTAAAGGAAAGGAATATTTTCAAGTTATTTTTTGATGGAGCCTCAAAAGGGAATCCAGGAAGAGCGGGAGGGGGTGGAGTTATTATAAATCCAAGAGGGAAAGCTGAAATAGAATATTCTTGGAGCATCGGACATGCGTCTAATAATATGGCAGAAGCCTATGGGCTTTGGCAAGGCCTCAAGCAGGTTCAGAATTTAGGAGCGGATGAAGTCGTGGTCATTGGTGACTCACGGTTAATTATTCAAGCATTGATTAGGGGAAGAAGAGGGGAAAATGAGAGGCTGGAAGGACTGTTAAAAAGAATCAGATATAAGGCTAAAAGTTTTAAGAAGATCGAATTCTTTCACGTTCTTAGGGAACTGAATAAGAGTGCGGATGAAGCAGCTAACAAATTCATAGATTTAGGGTGTTATGAACTCATGGTAAACTCGATGATTAGTCTGGAAATCCCTCCATAAATGACCATTATCTAAAGATGGAGTCTATTAGTGATTTTTTGTCTCGCTGATCAGTGGCTTTTAGCTGAATCTTTCTTAATAAAATAACCGTTTTTGTTAAAAAAAAGATATGTTACAAGTTTGATTTTTTTTTTTTTATCTTTTCAAAACTAAACTTTTTAATTAAGATTAATTAAAAAAATAAAACAATATCAAAACTGTGTAAAAAAACATAAATCATAATTCAAATCCTAACAAGGTTGGAATTGCATTAAAAAGGCAAAAAAAAATGAGTAGATGAAAAGCAAAATGTTTAATCGATGATCGTATGTTTAATTAGTGTCATGGTATAAAATTGAGAGAGGACATATTATGTTATTATTATATAAACACAATGAGATTGTCAAGTTGATTTTTTTTTAAATTTTATTTAAATAAATATTTTAACTAAATTAAATATATAAAATATATACATTTTAATACATTATTTATGAGTTTAAATGATGGTTTGAAATAAGAATGTATAAAGTAATGTGAATATAAATCTAAATCTAGATGTTTGTATAAACTAGGAATGTATAGAGTAATGTGGATTTATAAAATAGTTATTAAATTGATAGGTATTTTTATTTTAGATTTGGGATGGACTACGACCTATGTTTTTTTATTTATAGATGAGGATAATGTGGAGATTGATTCAATGACAATCATTCAAAATTTGATATATATAGTCGATGAATGAATAATTGCTAACGATGCATGGATAACTCATAATTGATGAGTAGATAACCAAGAGTTTATGACAGAGAACTAGAAAAATGTGAAATAATGTATATATATAATCTAAAAAGTCTTCTATTTCATCGTTATCTCTCAATCATTTGATTTTTTTTAGTGTAATCCAACCACAAAATATATAAATATGCTAATAAGTAAGACTATATAAAACAAATTATTCGCTAACTTATATTAGATAATGCACTAATTCCTTTAATATATTTATAAAAAAACCTTGATATGATGTTTATAACATGTATTTGCACATAAAAAAAATGCAATCTATTTATAAACTATATACTTTACACTTGGATTGCATCGACGATTCCAATACATTTTCACTCATGATTCTATTAAGTTAATTAATTAGGAAAATGATGATGGAACTTTAGACCAGAAAGGAAAAATGAGATAAACTTGGATGTGCCGTATATCCATATGAAGTACTTTGAACAAGTTGTTATAACTCTACAAAATATGCCTCCTATTTAGTTTTTGGTCGATATACTTTTATTAAAGTTAAATAAATGTCAGTGTGTGTGAAATAGAACAAATGTGTCTTACTTTTTTTTTTCAAGAGGAAAAAATCTGTCTTTGTTATTCATTGAATCAAAAGACATTATACAAGTGCAGCAAGTTCGGACCATGACAACCACCCTGAAATCTTAGGAGGAATGGCACAAATATCAAGTAATAAACCCATCAGAAATCTGACTCATCATGGAAATGGGACTGTCATTTCAGTCACATCGATCGAGAGCCAATAACTCATCTGAACAGCGTTCTAAAGAGAAGCACTTCTGAGGGAGAGACATAAGCAGAAACTGGGAAAACCCTGTATCACCGAAGATATCATGCAAAGCATGTTCAAAGAGACACCATACTACTTCAGAAAAACTGGAAGTATCCAGAATAAACCAGGCGGTTCTCTACATGTTCCATAATACAGCCCTTTCCTTGAGAAAGAGAAAGTGCCTTTTTAGAAAGACGGTCAGCCGCATTGTTGTGCTCTCGATAAATGTGATTGAATGACAGACCCTGAAAGCTAGTAGCTAGCCTCTTCGTCTCCCTACACCAATGAACAAGTTCAGGTGGGGAGAGAGTAGTTGATCCCTTTGCCCAATTGATGATTATCAGAGAATCACCATATACTTGAGCAAGAGGAATCCCCATCATTTGGGATATATGCAGGAGTGCCCCAAGACTGAGCAACTCCACCTTGGTATTGGTGCCATGTCCGACTCCTAAAGAGATTTCCAGATAGTGGATGTCACTAATGAAAATGATTATACCAGCACCAGCAATCCCTTTTTGTGATGCTCCATCCATAAAGCCACAGGGAAAGAGTTTACCAGGTGGCGGGCCAATGATTCTGCAGTTCTTCCTTTTCGTAACAGTCCCCTTCATTGTTGAAGTTGCTGATCTCATAATATTCTGAATGATACTATGAATATCCCTGTGTTTTCCTTCAAAGATTAGCTGGTTGCGAGCTTTCCAAATCATCCAAATAGCTTTAAACAACAAAGTGTAGTAAGGAGAGGACTGAGGAATGATTTTGTTCCAACCAGTAATTAAATCCACAAAAGTAATATCAGAGATACGGGCATTGATGTTAAAATAGTCCATGATACTGCCTGCCACCAATTTCCATACCCAACAGCTAGTGAATAGGTGATCAACTGTTTCCAGATTCGAATAACAAAGCGAGCATATGCCTGGGCCCGAGAGACCTCGACGCTGAATATTATCCCAAGTTAATATTCTGTTATTATATTCCAGCCAAATGAAGCAGGAGATTTTAAGAGGCAGAGACTTGTTCCATACAGGAGGGCTGACAGCCGTACAGTCCCCAACCATCGAGGACTGAAAAATGCAATTATATGCCTCCTTTGCTGTGATATCCACACCACTCCTGTTGAATGACCATGCTAACTTATCAGGGCTGTCATTCAGCCGAATGCCAAGAGCCGATAATCCATTAATATAATCATTCCAGATCAAAGAGTAAGAGCCTGCAAGATCAAGATCAGAAGAAGAGTACCAATATAAAGGCTCTGAAGAGCATGGGTTGCGAGCTTGGGCCAGTGAACAAATATCCATATCAGCAAGGTAAGAACGCAGGTCTTCCGGAAGGATAAATGTAGAACCCAATCCCACAATAGGATCAACGCCTAAGAGAATGCACTCACCATTTCCAATCTGCCAGGACAAGAATCTACCCATCCAAGGTAAGGTTTGAAGAAAACCACGCCAAAAGAGAGAGATATTACTTGAGCAGAAATCTTTAGATCTAATCCAGTCAACCACTGTTTTACCATTCAAATATTTAGCCTGAAGAACCCGAAACCAGAGGCCTTTGGAGTGCAGAGCTTTCCAGGATACATTCATCCGAAGTGCCAAGTTAAAACAGTTGAGGTTTTTAACACCCCATCCTCCAAGAGCTTTAGGCCGAGAGATATCATTCCACTTGGTAAGATGGAACTTGAAGGAAGTTTCAGTAGTTCCCCATAAGAAATTACAAATCATTTTCCGGAGCTTCTGGAGGATGGAACAGGGGATGGGAGCTAGTCCCATCCAATACACAGGAATGCTGGCAAGAACCGAGTTTACCAAGACCAACCTCCCACCAAGTGACAGGTATCGAAAGGCCCAATGGTTAATTTTCCTTTCAAATTTTTTCAAAAGCCAGGACCAATCAGCAACACGGTAGCTCAAAGGCTTCAGATGATATCCGAGATATGAGATACCCGACTGCAGAGGTTGAATTTTGTAGGGCAAGGCCACTTTGAAATCTGCCAGACAAGCATCACTGATGTTGTGATAAAGTAAACAAGATTTATCAGCATTAATGTGCATACCGGAGGCTTTGCAGAAGCAATCAAGGAGGGATTCAAAAGCCAGCCAATCCTGAATGTTACCCATACCCATAAGAATAACATCATCAACAAATAGGAGATGGGTAAGAGTAAGTGCTGAAGAGAACTTGATACCCCTGATGAGTCCATTATCCCTAGCATCCTTAATCATCAGACTAAGTCCTTCAATAACAAGAATAAATAACAGCGGAGATAAGGGGCAGCCTTTCCTGATACCTCTGGAAGCTGTGAAAAAGCTCGAGGGCGTACCATTGACCAGAACAGCAAAGTTGACCGTGGAAATACAACTCATTATCCAATTGACTGTGAGAAGGGGAACACCAATTTGGATCAAAATAAGTCTAATATAAGTCCAGTCCACACGGTCAAAAGCCTTCGAGAGATCAAGTTTAAGAACAAAGGAGCACGCATTCTTGATTTTGACTGAGTGGAGAACTTCCTGAACTATACCAATAGGCTCAGTGATCTGTCTATCTTTAAGGAAGCCAAACTGCTCTTGGGAAATGCCCTTGTCCAGAAAAGGTTTGAGCCTATTTGCAATGAATTTTGCGATAAGCTTGTAAAGCAGGTTGCAAAGAGAAATGGGTCTAAAGTCTGCAAATGTACGAGGCTTATCAACCTTAGGAATGAGAGAGATGAATGTAGAGTTCAGTGATGAGGGAATGTAGCCAGAGGTCCTTGTAAAATCCACACATTGGACAAGTAAGGGACCAAGGAGACTGAGGAAGTGCAGGAAGAATTCCACTGGCCACCCATCGGGACCCGGACTACGGTCTTTCTTAAAAGAATGCAGAGCTGACTCAATTTCAGAAAAGGTTACCTGGGAAGTAAGACTAGAGGAGAGGTCAGGATTAATCAAACAGGGAAAGAGTGAGATGACCTTTAGTTGATGGGCCAAGCAGGTCTTACCCTCATCTTTAAAAATCTTTGCAAAGAAAGTTTTGCCCAGTTCTTTTAAGGGACCTACATCTTCATAAACCTGACCAGCTTCATCTTCCAGGGACCATATCATATTATGAGTTCTTCTACCAGAGGCAAAGGAATGAAAAAATTTGGTGTTAGAGTCCCCCTGTAGATCCCATTTCAATCTGCTTTTGAGCTTCCATGAAAGCTGATGATGTTCCAATATGCTTAATCTTTCAGCATTGAGTCGGGAAAGACAGTCAACCTGCTCCTTAGACATAATACCAATGGACATAAGAGAATCAATGTCTCTATCCAGACGTACGAGAGAAAGAGTAAGACAATCAGACTGCTTTTTGGTCCAGGATTTGACATCCGATTTTAGATTCCTGAGAATAATACAGAGATCCTCAATATCCGGGGAGGGATTAACTGCTGTGGAGCGTTTCCACCAGTTATGAAACCAATCAGAAAAGTCAGCATGATCCAGCCACGATCGGTTGAACTTGAAAGGATAATTGAAGGGCCCCTTAGGCTGATTCCATTCCAGCAAAACAGGAAAATGGTCAGAGATGAGGGATTTATGAATCCAAGTTCTGAAGGAGTCAAGATGAGGTAATAATGAATTGGATACTAAGAATCTGTCTAGTCGCTTGCAAATGCCAGCCTCACCAGATATCCCATTACGCCAGGTGGGACCAATTGTAGGAGGGGCAACATCGACCAGCCCTACGGAGTTAAAGAGATCCAAAAAATAACCAGAGCTGGGATCAAGAGAAGCCCTGCTTCCCCATACCTCCGAGGGAAACAGAGTAAAGTTTAAATCGCCAGCCAAAACCAAATTGGGGAGACTTAGGAGACCACCACAGAGAGTCTTATCCCAGAACTGGATACGATTTGTATAGGGACCATAAACATTCAGAATGTTGAGCGGAAAAGACATACCCCTAACCTGGGCCTGAAGTAAAATGCCAGCAAAGGTGTGATAAGCCTTGCATTTAACAGACAGAGGATTCCAGGCGGAGAGGAGCCCTCCGGAGAGGCCCTTTGCGCTCACAGCACAGTGCTCCCATGAGGGAAGGAACTTGGAGAAGGAGATAAGCGCAGGTAAGTCACTGCACATAGTCTCTTGAAGGAGGATGAGATCCGGGTGAAGAGATTCAAAAAGAGTACGAAGGCCGAGGGTTTTGGGCCTGCCTCCAAGGCCGCGGATGTTAAGAGAAAGAATGATCATTGGGGCAGATCATGAGAGGGGGTACACGCTCTAAGGCCCCGAGAGTGCAGATCATTATCAGCTTCCGAAAGACGAGCAGACAATGGAATATTACTTATAGGATACATGTTTTAAATACTTGTATTGAAAGAACAACAAAAATAGTTGTTAAGGTAACAAGTTCGTGCCTCCAACTTCCTACGCAAGGAAAACTTCATTTATGGGTTATTATTTTTTTGGGATAATTTGTAGAAGAGGTTTAGGTTGGCATAGGTTTAATGGCTTAGTTTAGATAGTTTAATGATTTTTTGATGAGTGTTGTGAGAGTGATAACCTAGATACATTGAGTTATAATTTAATAAGTAAAGAAGTATAGTTTACTAATAACTATGCTTTAACAAGTCATTGTAGTTGGGGGACATTGTTCATCATAGTTGGTGATTGCTCTTTGGTTATTAGAAGCATTGTTGGTGTATGACATGCTTGGTAGTCGATCTTGAATACCCAAGCTTGAGAAAGAGAGAGGTTTGATCAAGCTGAACAATCATGCTAACTTATGGCCAAAGGTTGTTCTTGAGTACCTTACGTGAGTCAGAGTTAGGTCAGGGTTATAAATAGGACTATCTAACTTTGAATAAGACCGAGTATGTTGGAGTTGTGCCTTTATTACACAGGGCTTCGGTGCTATTTATAATTTTCTACTTTGAAGAATTAATTATTGACCTTGTTTACTATTTAGATTTTTTTTGTTGGATTAATTATTGACCTCCATCATTTCTCATTAAGAGTTAGAACCCAGATATTTCCTACAAGCCTGTAGGTACCTAGTTTGTGAGTGCTCGAGAGGGAAGGTTAGCTACTTCTCACAATTATTCAACTCTTTGTTGTATTCAAGTCTAATTATTCAGCTCTAGAGGAGGAAAATATGCATATATGATATGATACGATGCATTATTTGCATTAGGAACATATGAATTATGAATCATTCCCCTCAAAGGTAGTAACATCTGAGCAAGTACTGGAGCCAGTTGATTGAGTGGTTGAACTAGTCGATTATGCAGATATAGATACATTCATACCCTGCTTTAGGTCCAAATGAAGCATATGAGCAACCATAAAACGTCTCTATCAAAATAAGTAACATAGGAAGAATAGTAAGCAACCATAAAAAACTAACTATCTCCCTTCATTTATCCTACTGTAGTCTTTTTATATATTTTATATTAAGCTAGCATAACAAAGTAGCATTCATAGAAACATATTCACATATGCATGTATGCATCCTTAATGGGGCCTTTGTACACCATAATTTTCAAAATGGCATAGCATAATACCATAGAATCAAAATGGGATGTTATGATCAAATGTGCTTCTCGACCCATCTTAATAAATAGCCCAAGTTTTAAATGCAAGTACCTAAATGTTCGGGAAATAAAAAGTGTTGGAGGAATATAATATTTTTTTCTTTTTTATTAAATACCCATACCTGCCACACTTTCATCTTAACAACCTACTCTTTTACAAAGCAAAAATGAGGCATTGTCAATAAACGTGAACTGCTCTACTGAGTTTACAACAACTTATGCTTCCCAGGCTGTTGATATACATAAGCAAAATTATAAGCATCCAAAAATGTCTTCTTTTGGATAAGTCTTTTTTATGTTCCTTCAGGTTATGTCCTCTTGTAGATCTGAATTAAATTGTTATGTATGACAGGGTAGATTGCCCATTTGAGAGCTCCTCTATTTCGATCACACCTGGCTGAAATGCTAACGCTTGTTTGGAAAGAGTATATGCTTCTATATTCAATTCTCTATATATGTGAGAGAAAACTATCAACCCAATCTGATCTTTTAAGATTTGTATTTGAGCTAATAGATGTTGTAGATGTGGTGCTCTGATAATATTTTTACCATTAGCCCAATCAATTACCATTTTTGAGTCACCATATATCTGAATGCTCTGTAAATGTTTGTCCTTGGCAATCCTCAAAACTGCCCATTAAGCTGCTAACTCGGCTTTATTGTTGCTTGCTTATCCAAGTGCATATTTGATGATGAGTTTTATTTCTGCTATATATTTACGACTGCTCCAGCTCCTCCAAGAGGAGGCTCTCCTTGATTCGCTCCATCAAAAAACGCCCATGGAAAGTTTTTGTTAATGGCTGGTGCTGTGAGTATTATTTTCCTAGTTGAAGTTAGGCTAAGCTTGTGTTCTTGAATTTTTTCCATCAACAAAGAACTAGTGACATCAGGGGGTACCCATCTGTTCTCGAATATCGTTCTATTGCGAGCCTCCAAATGTTGTAAACAAAAAGAACTGGAAAAGCTTCAAAGCAACATACCGCCTCATCACGTCACCATGGTGCTATTCTAGTGTAGCATCTACGCTTTCATGCGATCTGTTCGTGGTGAGTTGTTGTGTCATCGAGGTCCATACGCTCCCTGCATATGGACACATAACGAAAGGGTGGGAGTTATGTTCATCGTTCATTTTGCATAAAGAGCATATTCCTGGGCCCTCGAATCCTCGCTTTTTTAGCATTTCCCATGTGAGTAATTTGTTACTTAAAGCCAACCACATCGTAATGATGGTCTTCAAGGGACTATGTATTTTCCATAATCTGCTCCACCACCATCTTTTTTTGCCTTCTGCCTGTGCGCTGATACCAACTCCATATCCACATTTTTCCATATTGACCTGTCTTCGCATTTTTAGTCCAAATGAGCTCATCTTGTTCATCATTCAGTTGAATGAAATTGGAGACAAGGTTATTAACATATATGTTCCATTCTTTAGCTTGGCCTCCCGTTAATCCGAGGTCTTGAGAAGTCTTCTAGCCCCTCCTTCCTCTTGAATGCGGCTGACGGGATTGAGCATATGCTAAGAATTTAATTCTCTAAGTTCTCAGATTTTGAATGACTTGTGGTTACAATCTGTAGCTCTCCCCTGCTCCTGCCCACGGGTCTTCCCCTAATCTAACTCTTTCTCCATTGTCTGTTTTCCAGGCTGTCTAGTTCCCAATTAAAGGGAATGCCAATACCAAGTCTTTCCATCCTATCGATCCATTCTTGTGAGTTTTGTTTGGGGTCCTGAACCAATATGTTAAGCTAGAGCCTGGGCAATATTTCAAAATCATGGTCCTTCCCCACAGCATGCCTGGGTTCTGAGCTAGTCTCCACAACGTTTTTGTTGCTAAGGCTTTGCAAAACAAATCCGGATTTTTTATTCCCCAACCACCAAATTCCTTTGGGAGGGAAATGACATTCCATTTTACTTGTGGGATTCCTTCCACTTATTTTCTTGTTGTCCATAAGAAAGATAAGCATTTATTTCTAATTTTTGTCAGAATAGCTTTTGGGATATAAGTTATTGACACCTAATAGATCGATATGCTTTGTAACACTGCTTTCAAGAGTATTAGTCTGCCACCTCTTGATAGAAACCTGTCATGTCCCCTCACCTCATCTCGACAATGGAGAGGACACGACCTACACTATTGTTGCTGTCAAACCGGTAATCAAGCCCATGAACATAAAATAAAATGCCTTGAACATAAAATACATACACATATGCATAATACATGTAAATACATAGCGGAAGCAAATATCATTCATTCAACACATTCAACATGTTCATATTAATTCATAACAAATAAAGTTGCAGAACTTAAATACATAATAAAATATTTATCTTGAGAAGAAGCTTCCCTGCAACTAGCTATGTCGCTGCAACGTTCCACCCAACCATAGGCCAATGTGCTTATCAATCTCTCAGCACCACTACCACCCCCGAGCTGGGCATGATTCCCACAAGGAATAAGGGAAGAACAACAAGCTCACATATAGGCAAAGACATACACCCATAGTCAAGCCAACACATAGTTGGGATTCACAAACTATCCAGCCAAGCCAATAAACAATTGGGTTTCATAGGCTACTAAGGCAACAACCAATAACATATGGGTTCCTTGGACTTACTCAGCCAAGCCAACACAAGGATGCGCTTCACAGCAAAATACAAGTTCTGGGTATGGACAAAAACGTCCTAGGAACCAATATCGAAAATGGTAAATGGGCAAAAATGACTGAGGTGAGAAAATCGTTCCAGGAAACGTTTAATGGCTTCACAGAGGAAAAACGACCTCTATTCACACCTAAATCGTGGATCCACCTTCCCAGCCACTGAGCTTTACAAAAATGAGTTTTTGGGCATGGAGAAAATGAGGAAACAACATACAAACGAGAGGGAAACACACAACAAGCTCCTGCTGTGTGAGGGGAACAAAAACGACCTCTTAAAACCCCCAAATCGTGAATCTGAATTCAAAAAATTCCTATGGGCATTATGGGAGCAAATATGACCTCAGGAAACAACAAAAACATCAATCTCTACTGCACATGCACTCAACAACACAAAAATTACTTCCCAACCATGGAGAACAACGGAAAAACTGCAGAAAATGTGAAGGAGGGAGCTCAGCAAGCTTCACTCGCGTGAGGAAATGAAGGACGTGAATGCCTAATGGGTTGGGTAGACATTTTGTGGGATTTTACTTACTACATAAGCCAAAAAACGTTTTTCCAAAATGGGTGGTCTTCCCAATTCGAATTTTGACCTCCATGCCTTTCCCATCCCAAGCAAAATAGCTTCCTCAACCAATTTCTGGCATAAATAAATGATTGGCACAAAAAGACAAAATGGGTAGTTGATAGCTTTGTGGGTGTTATCTCTGAGGTTGTTTCACCTGTTTATTTTTAAATTTTTGATTATGCTTTGTTTTTATTGTTTTTTGTTGTGCTTTGTTTTATATTTTATGATTGATTGATCACCATTAGGGTTTCTTTCATTACCTAAAAACATCAAAAGCTTCATTCGTAAGCCATGAGCCCATATATGTGCAAGAAAGTGTATGTTATATGGTGAATTCTTACAGACTGGCAGCATATTGTGAACTGGCAGCATTCTAATTTCTGATGGCAGAATGTCCAAATGGATGATTACAGTGGGTAAGTGATTCGACGATATTTGCAATTAAAAAAATCCTATCACGAAAGTGCTAGTGCATTCCGAGGTGCCAAGATGTCAACTGTTTTCTCCGGAGGCTACCAAATTCATACAAAGCTGTTTGTTAAAAATATGTGTGCTCCATGTGCTTGAATCCAACACCAGCAATAAAGAGTGGGACGAGTCGAATGCAATATGTTGAAAGGAAAACACCAGTGTGCTGAAGCTCATTGCCAATTAGCTTCCAAGCGTTCAGCCTTGTGCTCAAAGCTCATTTAAAAGATTATGTTCAATTCCACTAAGTGGGTGAGATTTCATACAATAGAATATATTATGATCCCCCTCCGAAGGATAAACATGAATTTAAGTATCCTCGACCAAAGCATCCCAAATCGTTGTGAATATATGAGGCACATGTTGGCATGAGCAGCACGGAACCCAAAATTAATACATATGTCGAGTTCAGGGATGATGTGCTTCCACGTGTGAAAGACCTTGGCTACAATGCTGTCCAACTCATGGCCATTCAAGAACATGCTTACTATGCTAGCTTTGGGTACCATGTCACAAATTTTTTGCTGTTAGTAGTCACTGTGGGACCCCAGATGATCTAAAGTCTCTCATCGACAGATCCCACGAGTTGGGAATCATTGTCCTCATGGATATTGTATATAGTCATGCTTCAAATAACGTCTTAGATGGACTGAACATGTTCGATGGAACTGATTCTCACTATTTTCACTCTGGATCTCAAGGATATCATTGGATGTGGGATTCACGCTTGTTCAACTACGGTCATTGGGAGGTGATCCGGTTTCTAATGTCGAATGCCCGCTGGTGGTTGGAAGAGTATAAATTCAATGGGTTTAGGTTTGATGGTGTAACATCTATGATGTACACCCATCATGGATTACAGGTAGAATTCACTGGGAATTATGCTGAGTACTTTGGATTTGCTACTGATGTAGATGTTGTGGTGTATTTGATGTTGGTTAAATGACATGATTCATGGTTTCTTTCCCCATGCCATAGCAATTGGAGAAGATGTGAGTGGCATGCCAACCTTTTGTCTTCCTGTACAAGATGGTGGAGTGGGATTTGATTATCGACTCCATATGGCAGTAGCTGACAAATGGATTGAGCTGCTTTCAGAGAAGAAGGATGAGGATTGGCAAATGGGTGATATTGTATATACACTATCAAATGGAAGTAAATTATGCATAGCTGGTGGACAACATGTTCAGTGAACAAGTGGTAGAGTATTGGTCAAATATTATTCCTGGAGGCGGGCATTTAAAAGACCAAAAACAGAGGATAGATCTTATCATTTCCAGATTATCGGGGATTAGTTAACATCTTCGAGCATCAAAGAGCATTTAAATGGATATGTGGCAGAACATTTCTAGGCATAAGATCAAGCAATCAATAATCAGTTCCAGATTAAAAGGAATCAATTTCGGCTGTTCCAGATTTTTTTTACAGCAGATCATAAATTGGTTATATTTTTAGTTAATTGTTAGATTTTTATTCCAAAATATAGCAATAGTTTGTTCATGGTATTCTGCTATTTAAATCATCATTTTAAATGTAAAAAGGGGGGAGGAGAGAGTGGTTCCTTTCATAAGGAAGAAGCAGGGGGTCTCGAGAGGGGACAGGTTGGCAGTTTTGGGAGTTATGCATGATCAATTGTAAGCATTATCTGTGTAGCATAAGCATTTTGCAGCTTTCAGTAACAGGTTCTATTTCTGAATGAACATGATGATGATTTTCCCATGTGTCATATGAATTGTTTTTTCTTATAATTTTGTTATGCATATGGTCATTCATATTCCATTGCACTAATTCTTATCGTGAGAGACAATTATCTTTATATTTTTATAGACATTGGCAGTTTCACTTCTTGATTTATGATCATAGACCTGGATATTGAACTTTGTGATTGATTCTATGTTATACAGCATCTGTTTGATTCTCCTGCAACTCTGATTTCATACCAGCCCATCATTTCAATGCTTTGATTTTCT
The DNA here is from genome assembly GCA_001517045.1 of Pseudotsuga menziesii. Lineage (NCBI taxonomy): Eukaryota > Viridiplantae > Streptophyta > Pinopsida > Pinales > Pinaceae > Pseudotsuga > Pseudotsuga menziesii. The sequence goes on along the minus strand of LPNX010211580.1, from coordinate 522,879 downwards.
TATAAATACTTGTATTATACCAATGTGTGACATATACCAGCTTAGCTTATTGAAAACTGTGTGAGGCTTTGTTACAGCTTTTGATTTCATACCAGAATTGTGTAATCTGTACAAACAGCTTTGATTTTATACTAGCATGGTTCTTTATAGTGCTGAGAAGTTCCATTAGCCCCTGGTTTTATACCAGCTTGTGTTTTCATTTTGATTTCATTTGATTTATACATTTTTGAACAAAGATTTCCTTAAGCTTGAATCCCGTAGTCTAGGTTCAACTTTAGGGATAAAAGTGGGTTTTCCCTTTGACATTTGGATTTTCCCCATTGGATAAAGGGTTTGAATACCCCCCACTCTTCCTTGTGAAAACATTCCCCTGTCTCTTTAATGTTGCATTGACATAGCTAATTGTGGGTATTTGTATTAATTGCATAGTTACATGATGTAGAAAATTATATTGTGCCATCGGCTAGCACGATAACCATCGTCATCGATTTTAATTGTTGAAACATAAAACAATAAATCCATGGCGGGGCCTTTGCCTTGAGCTCCACACCATGATTTATTAACGCTATTTACATCATATATAATTTAATGCAATTGGGGTCAAAACTGAGGTATTACATTCCCCTCCCCCTTACAACAACATCGTCCTCAGTGCTTTACAAATATGCTTCACTGGCACTACCTCAGCGCTTTGCAAAATTGAACAAAAATGGATGTGCCGATTTCATGGAATCCTCCAACTCCCACATAGCCTCTTCAGGACCGTAGTGCTTCCTCTGCACCTTTACCTGTCCAATGGCACGATCTGGAACTCCTCCTTGGTTCCACGGCGCGGTTGTCTTGCGTACGAACTCCTCCAAGTCCTTAATTGCATGCATAAGTACACACCACAAAATATTTTTCTAGGTCTTGGAGAATCCTTCTTCTCGGCTTGGAACATTTCCAATGTCTTTGGAAACCAACAAGACCTATGCTCAAGCCCCAAGCAACGAGTCAATTCTCATGTTAGTATTCACAAGATTTTCCAAAATCATGAATGAATCACATGCACATGTATATCGACATAAAATCAACGAGAAGTTTCCAAGTGGACCAAGTACTTATTTGCATAAGTATCTTCTTTTGGTTCCACGGGTATTTGACTTGGCTTTATACAACCATGGCACCCACAAAACCTGCCCCGCCCCACAAAAGGATGGTACCTCTTCTCTGCTATACAGTCCTTCCAATGTACCCACCCTTTCGGTGCTCTCTAGGGTGTGCGTTAAAAGGTATCCAAGTTTTTGCAAGCCTCAGATCACCTGTGACAATATCTCTCAACCGAGATCTGACAGCTCTGTTCTAGAGCCTAACACCTACTCTAGGTGCTCACTTAGCTCAGGTGCTTCTTTTCTAGACACCATAATGACTTAACTCGGATGTCAGATTCATTCCTATAGGATGCAACCTATAACAAGATTTTCAAAACCATGGCTGCATCATATGCTCATGTGTATTTATAGAAAATCAACAACAACAGATTGATAAGTAAACCAAATACTTATTTGTTTAACATCTCTCAACTGAGATATGGTAGCCCCGCTTTAGATCCTAACAACTCTCGGGGTGCTCAATGGCAGCCCTTCTCAAGGGCCTAACACCTCCTCCAGTTCTCACCAATGCTCAGGCGCTTCCTTTTCGGACACCATAATACCTAGGGGTTATTTTCTTCATGGAGCCCCCACTCTGTCACATGCCCCAATTTTTGCAAAAACAATATTATATTATTTGATTTTATTTGAGGAAAATATGTTAAATTTTATGCTAAGTTGTAATTGATGACTCAACAGAGTCAAGGATATTTAATGTAATTCTGAATATTTTTATTATAAATAAATAAAGGAGGAGACAACAACTTAGGAGAGCTGTTAAAAGAGTGTTTACTGGTCAAATTGGTGGAGGAGACTGGGTGGAGAGCAAACAGACATGTGGCAACATCCTCAAACCACTTCCAACTGTTGTAGGTGGCAACCTCCCTACATTTGGGGTCATGATTCCCCAAGAAAGTGGAATCAGATCAGGTGGCTCAATTAATGAAAACTGACCCAAAAGACCTAGGTAATCTTTATAAAAATTCCCATTGAAGAGAGCTGGGGGCTGCTCATTCTAGAGAAGTGATCATTCAGGTGAATGTACTTTAGATAAATTCAATGGAAGGGAATTGTGGAAAGAGTTTGAGGGGATATCTGCTGAGTGATCTAGTGCAACTTTTAAGCTGAAAGATCTTACTGGTGAGTGCAGGGTGTTTTACTGAGTTATTGGATCAGTCTACTGTTTGCATGCTCCATCAGTTCTTAGCCAAGAAGACCAGGAACATGCTCGGGGGTCCTGAGGAAGCATTGTTTGAGCGCTCTCCAGGAGTTTGGTAGGGAGGAACGACCTCCTAACGTTGTTGTTGTCTATCATAATCAGGTTCTACATTATTTGTTTTACTATGTTAGATAGATAAATCTGAATCTGACTGTTAAATGAATGTTAAATATTTAGTTTGTAAATTGTTAGAATGGAAAATAATTCTAGTCTGTGTTTTTCCACACCTGGAAGGACTAGGCCGTACTCCAGCATAGATAGAGTATTTACAGTAGATGAAAGAATATGTTAAGAGACTGAATATAATAGATATGGTTCTGCATTTCATAGTAGCAGAGTAATTTATTTCAGTATGTGGGTTATTGTTAAAAAGAATAATGATATGATTATCTATGTTTATTGTTTTAACAAGCTTATTTATGTAAATATATTATTAAAGAATTAGTAGTAATCTAGTACAGGTAGAAGGATTAATAGGTTAAGAAAATATTTAGTAGATAAGATGTTGTAATTATAGATAGTAGATTAATTTTTATTCAAGTTAAAATATTATGGAGGTTAAACTGTGTTATGATAGGTTTATAATTCTCTGTGTTTACTTAGTAACTAATTGCAATGCAACAGAAAAATCACAGTCCAGTTACATTGATTACATTGAGATCAATAAAGAAATAAACTACTAATCATATAGTCTATTTTCTAATAATATCAAATAATCTAAGACTAGTAATTACTAAAAACTAAATAGGGTTATATTAAAAGTACTTAAATTATAAAGAGCAAACTAAGTTACAGAGCCTATGCTTATCTTTTCAAAGAACTTTGAGTAAATTCTACCTGTCAGTTCAGTAACTAAAAAAAACAATGAGAAAGTGATTAATAACTAATACAAAAATAAATATTTATCTATGTAAAAATTGTTTTATAATTATCAGACAGGTTTATACTTGTAAAGGTAAACTGTAGGGTCGAAACCCTAATTCAAATTTATTTAATCTTTACAAATAAAAGCATTTAAGCTACAATCCATTTATTTGGATTATTATATCAATAAGCCATTAAAACTACTGTAGACTGTTTACAGTCCCTTTTAAGGACAAATGAAAAGACAAATGTATTGTTACAAGTTAAATTATCACAATACACCTGTAATAATAATAACTAACCAAATTAACAAATAGCAGAATCCTATCATTAATCAATTGAAAAATTTATTTAGACAAGGGTTTCATTCAGGAAAACCCTAGCTTGTGTTTTCCAAGCAAATAAGTAAATATTATAAATTACACTATGATTGAGTTACAGTCTTAAATAATAACAACAGTCTATACAAAAAATAAAATAGATAGTAATTTTCCTTATTAATAATCGGTTGGAGAAAACCCTAACATACCCAAAGTCACAATACAGTAATACTGCAAAACAAGTATGAGCTCGAAGAAAATCTTTTTAAAAACCAATGTATTGCATTGACAGGCCGTAAGGCTGGAAATTTAAACCAATCACAACACCTAGCTCAAGGCCGAGATTACCCAACGACATAGCGAGGGTTTGTAAATAGATTACAACCAACAACATTAAAAAAAACCCACATATCTAATGGCGAAACTGAACAAGCTTCCAAGCTCGGGGTTTCACCATCGACAACCCTGTTACAAGCAGGGTGAGAACCCATTCGTTGAACCCAGGGCTTACTGGATTGGATCCAGGAGCCTTCGAAGACAACCAACATCATCTTCGTCATAGATTGCAAGAGTAGTCTCAAGTTCTGACAAAGAGAGCACAATATTGTGCGTTAAATTCAAAACTCTTTCACTATTAAAAACCTAACTGTAAAACTAACCTTACTATGAGTTGTTCACTTCAGAATGAAAACCAAGTATTTACCTTTAATAAAGAGTAACGAACAATCTAGCGAAGAGACTGTCACCAACTGCAGATTGCTCATACAAAAATCCCAAACCCTACAATGTCGGAGCATAACCAATAGCAGTGAAGCTTAGCTTCTCACCGCAGTGACAGGCCACGGAAGACATGATGGAGCTAAGGATAGGCTGCAAGCGAAGTGCAAACAAAACCAACAAACTCTCACATAGTAAAACCCACAACTAATAAGGTTGGCAACAAGACTGAATACCAGAGACTACAACATTGTTAAACCCAGGTTTTGGGGCAAGCTAGAACAGGAAGAACACTCACGGTCGCCATGAAACCTTGCAGAGCAACCCAAAGGCCAGCGTGAACTTCGGAGGGAGAATGACAAAGCGACTAGGGTTGCAAGAGTTTTATATCTCCAATACACAGACAAGAGGTGACCACGTGCCCTCAAATAATTTAAACCATGCATGGGTCGATTCCAAAGTCCACCTGCGGATCATTTATCCAATTATTGAAACAATGATTTTTATCAAACATTGCATGAACTATGATGTATGCATATATAATCCCATCGTTAATCATATATCATTTATATCATAATGTTTGGTAGCTCGATTTTGAGCGTTTGGGTAAAATAATAACATGATAACATTGACCTAGTGAAAGGTGGTAACCACTTGATCTTTTGGATATCCCGAAGTCATTTATGCTTAGAACCCTTCTATCTATAAGTATATTTATATACTTGCAAAACATTGTTAAATATGCATGTATTGTAAACCCAACTTATCACTCATGAACAAACAACTTGGGTGGATATAACATATGGAGTTGAATAACATAATAATAGAGTATAAACATGACTTTTACCAAGTTTGATGTTGGTTTAAACTTTCATAGACACTAGTTGCTTCTCAACCTGTCAATATTAGAAGTTTACCATATTTGTGTATGTTGGACAAGATAGTCTAGGATTGATCAAGATAACCTGTACTTAGCATAGGGTAGAATTTTGATCATAATAGTTATTATAGACATTAACTTAATGTAAGAGAGGCATTATGGTAATAATAAAATTACAATGGAATAACCTTACTCAAGTCTATAATCATTGGAACGATACTAATTGAAGTAGAATTAGGAAGTCTATAATCTTTACCACCTCACTGACTTTCCTCCTGGTTTCAGTGGCTAGTTGGACTAACCATGATTTTCCATGCTTCGATTTCTTCAAAGTGCACATCTCAACAAGTCTAGGGGTGATCTAGTTGTGAGTAGATATAGGGTCAATCAAAACAGAAACAATATGCTCAACAATCTCAACCTCAACTTCCACCACAATTGATTGATGATCTTCCTGGTGGTCTTCTAACACTGCACAAATTTTAGGAACGGTCCTTGCTTCCTGAACCACAGTTTAAGCTCCTTGGGTGCTGGGGACTTGTCGTTAATTCCTACTATGACGTGGATAGTACTTAATCAGATGGTCTCCTCCACATCCCCAACACTTGAGTGGGTTCCTTGACCTTTCCCTCATCACTTCGACAGGCTTAATCATAGCTTGTGATGTTTGTCTTTGCTGATTTAGGACGTGAGAAGGTTTGAAACCTTTCTTCCTTGGGCCAAGCTTCACCTTCTTCTTGTGGGAATTTCTCATACTCCCCTCTGCATTTGTTGTCTAATGCCCAGATTTTATCTTCCTTTGGAGGTCTATCAAACTCTATAGCATGGCTGTAGTAAACTGATTTTGTTTTTCCAGAGCCTTGATCACCCTTTTATTTTCCTCTTTGCAACTCTGCAACTCTACCCTCAGGCTCCTTATCATAGCTGTAACATCTGGGGAAATATCTTGGTTTCTCTTCTCATCAAATTCTGTTTCAACGTCTTGGATATTATAAACTGGCCTTACATACCCTTCCCCGTGTGGACAACTCTTGCGCAGATGAGGTCCTCCACATCTCTAGCATTGGAGTGGCTCTTTGTTCTCTTATGGATTTCTTGGCTTTTCCCCCATAGCATCTTCCCCATGTCCAAAGGGATCCTGTGCATCATCCATGCTGCTAATATTTTTGGCGCTAAGCTTCTTGGTCAGACCAAGACCAACTTTCCAATATCCACTATGAATTTACAAAATTTGTTCAGGAACACCATTGTTAGCTTCATAACATTCTCGGGAATTTATAATTTTCTTACCTGCATTTGGAAAAATCACATGTTGACAACTTGTCAAAACATATAATTTTCTTTCACAACCAACCACTGTCTCAGGAGGACGACGGGGGTCAAGGGGGCTTGCCCCCTTGTGGCTTCGCCACTGTAGGGCAGGTCGAGAGCAGCGTCCTCATTTTTTGTTGTTATTGTTGTTGTTGTTGTAAATCTTTCATTTTTGTGCAATCTGGCGCATAAGTTCATTGCCATTTTTCAATTTTCTGGCACCTGTAAATCCCACAGAAAAACCTGTTGAAACTCTCTGTTTCGGTGAATTTTCTGTTTTTCCTCCGATCGACGAAACTTATGTTTTCCTTCTGATGTGTTGGCGCAACTCACCGAGTTCACCCAACACGTATCGGCAAAACTCACCATTCTCTTCCGATCGGCAAACTCTGCCTTTGCTCCTGACTTGTCAGCAAAATATTTATGTCTTTTCTTTGTCATCGATGAAACTTGCCAAGTTTAGCCGACATGTGTCGGCAAAACTCATCCAACCCAGCCGATGTTTTTCAACGCATCTCAGAACACTCAGCCGACACTGAAACTTCAACACTTAGAAAATTTTTCCTTCTCTTCCTTCTTTGTCGGCTCAACTTAGTCTTTCATGTCGACACGGTCGTTGCAAGCTTCGTCGACTCAAATTGGCTAACTCAGCCAACATGTGTCGGCTCATCTCGGCTAACTCAGTCGACACAATGATACTTAGAAACATTTCAAAAAAAATTCTGCCTTTCTTCCGACATCGACGAAGCTTGGCCTTTCATGCTGACACGGACCGCCGCAACTCAGTCAGTTCAGCCGACATGTATCAGCGAAACTCGACCAACTTTGTCGACATGGAAAACATTCCAACACTTAGAATTTTTTGAAAATTTTTCTGTCTGCTTCTTTTCTGTTGACCACAAAGGGTGATTTTTCCTCTGTCAACTGTTCATCTTGGCCCATTGAGGCCCAATGTTGCAACTAGTGCTATGATACCATACTCTCACGTCCCCTCCCCTCATCTTGATGATGGAGAGGACACGACCTACATTGTTGTTGTTGTCAAATGGGAAATCTAGCCCATGAACATAAAATAAGCTGCCTTGAACATAAAATACATACACAGATGCATAATACATGTAAATACACAACGGAAGCAAATATCATTCATTCAACACATTCAACATGTTCATATTAATTCATAACAAATACAGTTGCAGAACTTAAATACACAAAGAAAATACTTATCTTGAGAAGAAGCTTCCCCATAACTAGCTATGTCGCTGCAACGTTCCACTCAACCATAGGCCAATGTGCTCATCAATCTCTCAGCACCACTGCCACCCCCGAGTTGGGCATGATTCCCACAAGGAATAAGGGAACAACAACAGGTTCACACATAGCCAAAGACATACACCCATAGTCAAGCCAACACACAGTTGGGTTTCACAGACTGTCCAGCCAAGCCAATAAACAATTGGGTTTCACAGGTTACTAAGGCAACAACTAATAACATATGGGTTCCTTGGACTTACTCAACCAAGCCAACCTCCGCATCAAACACCGTCAACCCACTAACATATGGGTTCCTTGTACTTACTCAGCCAATCCAATACAAGGATGCACTTCACAGCAAAATACAAGTTCTGGGTATGGACAAAAACATCATGGGAACCAAAATCCAAAATGGTAAATGGGGAAAAATGACCTAGGTGAGAAAATTGTTTCAGGAAACGTTTAATGGGTTCACATAAGAAAAAATGACCTCTATTCACACCCAAATCGTGGATCTACCTTCCTAGCCACTAATCTTTACAAAAACGAGCTTCTAGACATGAATAAAATGAGGAAACAACATAAAAATGTGAGGGAAACGCACAAAAATCTCCCACTGCGTGAGGGGGACAAAAACGACCTCTTAAAACCCCCAAGTCGTGAATCTAAATTCAAAAAATGCCTTTGGGCATTACGGGAACAAATATGACTCCGACAAACACCAAAAATGTGAATCCCTGCTACACATGCACTCAGCAACACAAAAACGACTTCCTAGCCATGGAGAACAATGGAAAAACTGCAGAAAATGTGAAGGAGGGAGCTCAACAAACTTCAGTCATGTGAGGAAATGAAGGATGTGAATGCCTAATGGGTTGGGTAGATATTTTGTGGGTGTTTACTTACCCCATAAGCCAAAACACATTTTTCCAAAATGGGTGGTCTTCCCAATTCAAATTTTGACCTCCATACCTTTCCCATCCCAAGGAAAATAACTTCCATAACCAATTTTTGGTAGAAATAAATGATTGGCACAAAATGACAAAAATGGATAGTTGACAACTTTATGGGTTTTCCCTTTGACATTTGGATTTTCCCCATTGGCTCAAGGGTTTGAATACCCCCCCCCCACTATTCCTTGTGAAATCATGCCCCCATCTCTTTAATGTTGCATTGACATAGCTAGTTGTGGGTATTTTTATTAATTGCATAGTTACACGATGTAGAAAATTATATTGTGCCACCGGCTAGCATGATAACCATCAACATCAATTTTAATTGCTGAAACATAAAACAATAAATCTATGGCGGTTTCTTTGCCTTGAGCTCCACACCATGATTTATTAATCCTATTTACATCATATATAATTTAATGCAATTGGGGTCAAAACCGGGGTATTACAAAACCGGTTGGTCCATGATGTGATTCTGCTCTCTATTTTTTTATATAACCAGACCTAGTCCTAAAAATAATAACTATTGGGCTTTAGAAAAAATCCTAGATATTTAAACCCTTATATATATATATATATATATATATATGTCTTTGTTGTCTTAGTTACCAATTTCCAACAAAGGCATAATTTATTCAAACAGAAAGCAAACACCATGATTAGTCACATGAACATTTTTTATCATCAAAACACTTATACTTTATTCAACAACTTACTAGATAAGCATTTATCATGCACAACATTCACATTTGCTCTCTCACAAACAAAACATTAATTTCAGAAATAACATTAAGCTTCACAACTAATATGAAATCAAAATAGTTAGTAACTATCTTCATGGCAGCCACGCTCCACCCAACCGTAGGTATTTCTGCTCATTCATCTCTCAGCAAAACTACACCCCCGAGATGAGACTCATGCATTCACCATTAGACATATCACTAGTCCCAGGTTTCTCAGGATCTTCTGACTTGACAGTCATGATTGTTGGTATACTACCAAATCCATGTCAAACGGTATAATTAATTACCTTAGCTTCATTTTACTGGAACAACAGTGATAACCATCACTACCTCTGTGCCTGGAATTCCACTAAGTAACTACATACGCCATTTGTTATTTCATAGGAGCTACCATAGGCAAATACACAGGCAAGAATTCAACAACCAAAAATGTTTGAAGGATCGGGTTTGGGAACTCAGGTTTGCCACCAAACCAACTACCATTGGATATCAATCAATTTGATACTTCGCTCTGATTTTGATAGGTTCCAGTCTAACTAATGATTCCCAAAACCAATAGACAATTGGGATTCTTCCCACTATGCTTCTCTACGCTAGATTACTTCAGGAAATTGCTCTCTGAACTGCGTTTTCGCTCCACATTTAGTGTCATACTTTGTTCAACAACCAAAAAAAAATGCTCTACATTATTCCTTCAACAATATTTCTCCACTGTGATCTGTCCCATTCTCTTTTGGATTATCTATTCTTTTACCCAATACCACATTCTACATAATGCTCTTCACAGGTAATGCCTTATTTCCCCTAGTCTTATTCCACTCTCGTGTGAACATGTTCTTCTTCCATGCCACTTGTCCAAATCACCAATCTATCTTATAAACCATATTTTAATCCATCATTAGCTGTTGAGTAATGTTAAAGGTTTAAGTAATGATATTAGTGTTTACAAAATTTACAAATTCCCCCTCATTGTCTTGGGTGAATACATGAGTCCCCGATCATCTAGCGTTCTGATTCATCCATGGCCAATTATATATCTGATATTAATATTTAAAAATAAACAAAGACTTTTGCCACATGGGCACTCTTAGTCATTTCCATTATTACTATATAAATTGGGAGTTTATTACATGAGTGTTACATTCCCCTCTCCCTTAAAATATACATCGTCCTCGGTGTTTTCAATGTCCAAAAATTTAGGAACAAAACCTTAATTTTTTTTGCATAATACAACCTTCAAAACAGATGGGGATACTCTTCTCGCATCTTATCTTCCAACTCCCATGTCACTTCTTCATGGCTATAATGGGTCCCTTGGACCTTTACATGATCTATGGCCTTGTTCCTGAGAGTCTTGGTTCTTCTATCCAAAATGCATATTGATTGAGCTTGGATTTCCCCTTCGAGTTCTACCTACATCAAAGACCAGTCAAGGATATGATTAGAATCATAAACATACTTTTTCAATAACGAAACATGGAAAACATTATGAACTTTCACTATAGGAGGTAAAGATAGTTCATAGGCCACTGACCCGATTCTGCTCACGAGTTCAAATAGTCAATATAATTAGACAACCAACTTCTTGTAATTACCCAACCACAATGAACATTTCATGCCTCTAACTTTCAAGAACACTTTGTCCTCAACTTGGAATTCTCTATGTGTTTTATTTTTATCTACATAGTGCTTCAGTTGATCTTGAGCTATTTTCAAGTTTTGCTTTAACTTGGTCACCTATTGTTCCATTTATTGAAGTATTTTTGGACCCACAGTTAGACCATCCACATGATTAGCCCAATTTACCGGAACATTACAATTTTTGTCATAAAGTGCTTCAAATGGATTCATCTTCAATGATGCCTGGTAACCATTGTTATAGGCAAGCTCCACTAGGTACAAGTAGTCTTCCCATTATTTGGGCTTGTCCATTACATACATCTTGACCATATCCTCAATGATTTGATTTACCCACTTAGTCTATCCATCTGTCTACGAATGATATGCCATACTAAGGTTTACTTTGGTTCCAAATTCTTGGAATAAACATTTCCAAAAGTTTGAACATAATTTTGGATTTCGATAGGAAACTATTGCAACCTCGCAATTTCCTTCAAGTAAACCCCTAAAATTTTAGATGCTTTAAATGTTGACTTAATAGGTACAAAGTGGGCCGACTTTGTCAACTTTTCAACCACCCTCATAACGGAAACTTGTTTTAAAGTCCTTGGCAACTTGGTAATGAAATCAATGGTTACTACATCCCACTTCCTTTCAGATACCTGAAATGGATGGAGTAGACCACCAACATGCTAATGCTTTGCCTTCACTCTAACATTCCAAACAATGAGCAATATACCCAACCACTTCCTTATTCATTCCTGGCCAATAATATTCCTTCTTCACTATTGTCAATGTCTGCTGGTAACTACGATGGCCTACATAAGGAACATTATGCATCTCCTGAAATATGGTTTTCTTAATGTCACAATCATCTAGGTCATAAATACGTCAATTAAGGTGAAGAACTCCATCTTCAGTTAATGCACGGTTGGAAAATTTCAATGGAATGTTGCTTGCCTACAATGTGGCCATGACCTGTAGGTAATATTCATTCACATCCAGTGCGTCCTACAACTTGATTTTCAAATCATTCTTCTAATCACTAATTTATTAAAATTGCATTAGCTGACATCTTCTACTAAGTGTATCATCTACTCTGTTCTCTTAGCCTTTAATATACTTAATTTGAAAATTGAATTCACTTAGAAATTCAATCCACATGGCTTGCCTTGCATTTAGATGAGGTTTTTCACATAAACATCTTAAGTTGTGATTGTCTAGCCTTAACTCGAATTTGTTCCACATGAGATATTTACTCCACATCGTGAGTGCATGAACTATGGAAACTAACTCCAAATCATGAGTAGCATAATTCTTTTCATGCTCTTTCAACTTCCATGATTCGTAACATTTATATGCCATATTGCATCAAAACTCAACTGAGTCCTTCTAATGATCCATTGGTACAAACCACACAGTCCTTATTTGGATCTAGAATTTTTAGCACTAGAGCACAAGTGAGCAACTCCTTCAAGAGTCTCAAACTATCTTAACACTTATGGTTCCAGTTGAAATTCAAACCCTTCTTCTATAGGGATGTAATTGGATTTTCAATCCGAGAGAAGGCTTCTATGAATATTCTATAGTAACCTACCAGCCCCATAAATGACCTGACCTCTCTCACACTTATGGGAGTAGGCCATTCCTGAATAGCTTTTATCTTAGCAGGGTCTATGGCTACACCCTCTTAAGAGATGATGTGTCCCAAATACAATAGTTGCTTCTGGTAGAAATAACACTTGTTGATCTTAGCATACAACTGTTTCTCTCTCAGTATCTATAGAGTAATCCTAATATGATCTTCATGTTCTTATTAAGACTCGGAATGTACCAAAATTTCGTCCAAGAATACTATAATAATGTCATGTCCCCATTCAAATAAGACTACTTGCGAATAATGTTTCACCAACCTACTAATTCCCTACATTGATACGGAGACATAAATTTTGTAATAAAGGGGATACGAGACTCAAAAGGACTTTACTTTATCATATTCACATTTAAATGGGTCACATAAATAACAAATGCTAAGAAAATAAGGCGGCATTGGTTCATGAATACACTTGGAAGCTTGTGGAGCCTTTGGGTGACTAGATTCCCCACACACTTGGCATGATTTTCATCCATATTCGAATCCATGGGTAATGTAGCATTATTGGAGGATGATGTGGTGTCAAATATCATATCATGAGCCAAGGAATTCGAATTAGTAAAGGAGAGTAACTCCCATGGAAGAGGAAGAGACTAGAAGATAATGCGTGCCACTTGGAAGGAGATTCCATGCACTCTATTACAACTAATGATGAAGGATACTACGACAAATATGAAAAATCCATACCTAATTGGAGACATATGACAAATATGACATTACAAGGCTAAAAATAGCCACCAAGAGGTCGAATTTGGGATTTATAGGCAGCCATTCGAATTGGGGAAAGAATTAGAGCATGAAAGGGGAGGACAAGTGTCATATGAGTTACTAAACCATGAAGATGAGTTGGAGGAATCCCATAGATGTAAATTCAACCTTAGGAGGCCACATGAAGTTTATAAAAGGATTTCATGAGGAAGGAGAATATATTTTTATCATTTTTTAATTAGCCTTTGGCATCTTGGAGAGCTTTTGCTTGTCCATTGCATGGTGAGTGTTCACTCTCTCTGCTTGTGAACCAATTTCGAGGGAGTTGGATTCCTTTCCAAGTTGTTTGATAGAGAGGCCATTCATACCTATCATTGGATTTGAATGAAGGTGTTTTAGTTGCATTTTTAAGTTACATAGAGTTCAAATTCTATTCTATCTCCCTATTCTCTCATTCCTTCTTCTCCATTTCTCACACTCTCATGTTGATGGTGCACTTGTTGGAGTGGTGCTTGCACTTTGCTGAGTATATTTGATGCACAATATTGGGTATATGATGTATGGGTATGCACTTTTATGTCCATTTTCATTGTAAGTCGAAATATAAGATATCCATGTGTGAAAGGCTTGCATTCCCATGCTCTTGAATGACTAGTTTTCATGTATTTTGATTCCATTGTGAAAGTGTTGTATACCGGATTTGTATGAGGTATTTTATCTGAGTTTGATGATGATGGGGAAGACATAAATGATGTATAACTCAGTAATTTCATGTCCAAATTCTCTGTATCTTGAAATCCAAGAAACTCCCGTGTGACATACTCTTGAATGACTAGTTTTCATGTATTTGGCTTCCACTTTGAAAGAGTTGCATATCATATTCGTATGGAGAAATTTATATAGTGTTTAATTCTATTGGGGAATCCATTTGAATTATGTTTATGGTATTTATATTTCATGTCACTATCTGAACCATTCAACTTACTTTCATGAGTCAAAATCGAGTTATTAATACCATTTCCCCTTAAGCAAATTCATTGAAAGTTACCATATAGATGTTGTGCCTCATAACCCATTTGAAATGATCAATAAAAATGAATAATGACAGAAATTAATGTATTATATGCATCCCCATACTATTTTCTAAATGTTGGGAGAGTCGTACTACATTTGGAGAGCGAAAATTGTCATATACCCTTGGGGGTTTTAACATCAATTTTCTTAGTATTTTGTCCTTCTTTCCCTGGGGTAAAAAGAAAGTTGCATAAGAATTTTGAATGTGTCTGAGCAGTCATAATATGAATTAGGATTTCATAATACCCATCAATCTCTTCTATATCTAATTTGAATCCATTTGGGTGCATTTGGAACGACTTGGGTTTCATTAGTCTAAAGCTATAAATGGGTCAAATTGTGCAAACTTGAATATCATGTCAAAATGAGTTTTCTTATTCGACCATTGAGTTTTTGAGGTCTATTATGATGTTTTAAATCCCATATGTTCCTTCCATAAGTAAATTGGAAATGTTTGGTGGTGTTTGGAACCAAATCAAGAAAGACTAGTTTACTACTTTTTCCTAGTTCAAAATTAGACCAAGTATTGAAGGAGGAGTCATGTCAACTGTTTGCGAAAGTCCAAAACCACATCATATTAAGAAGTCACACATATCATTTTTTCAATTCTATCAGAACCTAATACCACTTCCCTTGAGCTTCCTCAGTTGTTTCATATCCATGGAGTTAGTGTGGAATCTATTGTCAATGAGGGTCTTGAGAAAGATTGTTTTCAAAGTCAAAGTTTTGAAGCGTCTTTGAAATACATTGGATAGTGTGCCTAAAATTTTCAAAAAGGTACATTACAAGTAAAATTGTCCAATGAGTCTTTAAACACACCAAAAGGTACATTACAAGTAAAATGAACTAAACTGTGTCACACTTCTTTTGGTAGAAAGTATTGAGCTTAGCATACAGTTGATTCTCTCCCAGTATATATAGAGTAATCCTAAGATGCTCTTCATTTTCTTCTTCAAATTTGGAATATACCAAAATGTCGTCCAATAATATTATAATAAACCTGTATAATAAGTCTTTAAACACATCATTTATGAGACACATGAATGTGCCCAGGGAATTTGTTAGTCCAAAGGGTACTACTGTATATTTATAGTGCCCATACCTAGTCCTGAAGGAGTTCTTATTGATATCTTCATATTCGATGCATACTTGGTGATACCCATTTCTCAAATAAATATTGTAAATATGCTTGCCCCTCTCAAATGATAAAAAAGGTCATCAATCCTCAAAAGTGGATACTTGTTCTTGATTGTCACCTTATTTAACTGTCGGTAGTCCACACACAACCTCGTCGTGTTGTCTTTCTTCCTGAAAAACAACGTTAATCTCCCGAAGCCGAAATGCTAGGGAATAAATAACCCTTCTTCAACAATTCCCCCAACTTCATAAAAAATTCCTGAAGCTATGGGGTACTCATTCTATATGGTGCTTTAGTCACATGCACCACCCCATGCTCCAATTCAATTGTGAAATCAATGTCACGCCTCGGAGGTAGCCCATGTACATCTTAGAATACATTCTAGAATTCTTGCAACGCTGAGATTCCTTTAATGTGCAGCCCCATATCAGTCGGTGCATGTTCCACATGGATCACATACAACTAACATCCCTTTCGAATATACTTATTCTTCTGAACAACTGATATCCGCCTTACCAAAATCATCCTTGGGATACCTTTGACTTGAACGGTGTTACCTTCCTCGTCTAGGAAAGTGACGACTTTAATATGGAAATAAACAATTGCATGATGTGATTCCATCCAATCCATCCTAATTAAAATGGCGTATGAGCCTAGAGGAATCACATCCAAAACAGACTTGGTCTATAACACATTCATCGAAAATTCACAGTCTTTGACCACTTAAGTAATATTTCTTGTCATTCATGTAGATAACTGCACCATTCTTTGCTTAGGCAATTTACTGCTTACTAACATGCATTTTTCAAACATATTAAGATTCACATAGCTATAATAGGCTCGAAAATCAATCAGAATTGAAAGAGGCAAATTATTTATTTTACCTTCGATTTCAATCATTGAGGGCCGGTGGTCTGCCTAGCGATTGTCCAAAGCTACATAAATGCGATGAACTTCTAGATCTACATCTCCCACTGAATATGCTTCGTTCACATTATACACTCTAGCATATTTGTCTTTCCTCTCAGGACAATCAATGAGGTAGTGGTCACCTCCATGCTTTTAGCATTTGATTAGTTTCTTTCTGTCTTGTAGGTTCAGTCACCCTTGATTTATCTTTCATGGTGGGTTGTCTAAAATAATTATATTCAACTTGTTTAATGTATGTGGACTTAAATACCTTTTTCCTATGATCCTACTTATCCTTCAATTTACCCTTCCAACTCTTATGCAAATCCTGTCTATTCTTACCTTGCACAACAAGCATTTATAATTCCATATGCATTCTTTCAAGGTATGAGGCTCATCATAAGTTATTGTGTCCTTGTATAAAATCAATAAACCACTGAGGAGATTCTATTTATTAACGTTTTCCTCTTGGATGAAATCCACATAACTTAACAGTTCCAGGAATTGCTTCTCATACTCCTCCACGGTCATATTCCCTAATTAAAGTTCAAATAAATCTAACATCTTATTTTCATATTACTGTTGTGATAGGTATTCCTACATGAAATGCCTTTGGAATATCCTCCATGAAATTTCATTTTCATCCAGCTTTTCTACTTGCTTCAGTTGCTTCCACCACTTGTAAGTTTTTCCTTGAAGGTTATAAATGGTGATTTGAGCTTCTTGATTATAAAAAAAGTCATGCAATCATAACTACTTCTTCATTTATAGAAGCCAAATATATGCAACTTCCTCATACTTTATCCATCAAAGGTAGGAGGTTTCAGCTTCCTAAGTTCACCTTGAAATGTAGTTCCATCAAGCCTTCTCTTCCAATGTCTTATAGGATGAAAATCATGTTGAATTTTAGGTTCCTCCTTCCCCTAATGACTTTCCACATAATGATATCAAGAGTGCACCCTCCTTTTACTTGCACCTTATCCCTGGAATGCTGGTATCGTTTAGGAATTTCCTTATTCAAGGTTTCTTCACCTCCTCCCTTTATCACAGGAGATACTTGCTCCTCCTGGTTCTATAACTTCATCACATTCTGCATCATTTGCTAATTTTGTTGTTGTTGTTGTTGTTCCATACACTAAAGTATTCTTCCATCTCCAACATGAATATCTTTCAAATTTTTGAACACTTGCAAGGATCCCATCTCACGTTGATCACCATTGGATTTTGTCTCTTGATCACCCATTCTCACATCTTCAACAAAGTCAGACATTTCATGGCTGGCTTTTTTGCCATTCTTTCAATACTACTTGCCTACTATACTGTTAATGTGCAATATAATGGCCTAAAAATTTGTATTGTTACTCACAATATGAAATCCTCCACGATTGTTAGTTTACATCAATTATTCATATGCATAACATCATTTATATTATCCACAAGTAACCATCTCATATCAAAATTTTCACAATAACAAATAACTTCAACAGTTTGTGTGATTTGCAAAATCAAAACAATTTCCAGAGGCTAAGTATCAAAACCTTAGCTTTGATGCCAGACTGTAACGTACCCTCATGATACACAAACACACATGTGAATGTCTAAGACTAAAAACACACATAGAGCGCTAACTTGGCTCTATGATTTCATAAAAGAGTTAATTGAAAATAAGTAAGCCAAACACAATGAGTCTCGATCAACTCAAAGCTATGGAAGCGTAGATCAAATTAAGCCTAAAAACTTAATTGAGGATTAATCATAGATTAAAATTAATTAACCAACCTTAAAACAACATTAGTTAACACATTCGACATATTATTACGCCTCTCCGACTTAGAACTGTTGATACTGACAATTCGACATCGACAGTCGAAAGTCAATAAGTTAAAATGGAACTTAACAAAACACTCTTGACTTCATATTTTCAACATCAATATGTCATAAGTCAGGAGTTGGTAACAAAACACAACAATTTTAAAAACCACTTCTGAATTTCAATTCCCGATGTCGGCACATCGAAAGTTGACACCATAAAACAAAATTAATACCAACCACTCTCGACATACAATTCCCTATGTTGACATGTCAGAAGTTGGGAGTCGACATCATAAAACAAGAATTACCATAAACACTCTCGACTTCCGATTCCAAACGTTGGCACGTCAAAAGTTGGGAGTCGATGCCAACATTCTTAAAACACACCAACTACTCCCAAGTTCTTATTTACAACATTAGCACGTTGAAAGTCGGACGTTGGGTATTTGAACATGTCTATAAACTTTACAAACAAACCTGCTTTTGTTGAATGGGTAAAACCATTGCATCGGTCCTTATAAAAACTTTAGGAAGGCATTTTTACAAAGCCTATAATGTATTAGCAGGTTGAAAAACAAGGTTTAGACATCTGTTCAACCAAGGAACCCATCGAAACATAAGCAAACATGAGATTTGAGAGAAAATGAATAAGTACAACATGACCATAGGTTGAAAACGATTGTTTACAGGCCTTCAACGGACTCCCAAAACCTTAAACAAGCTTAAAGAGTTGATAAGCATGTTGAATCAAAACATCAAGGAAAAACTTGTACTTATTAATTGAGTTATCTAATGGAATCTTGGACCAACGTAAAGATTCAAATCTATTCTATTAACTGATAGCATAAACACAAACACATTACATTCCGAACGATTACCAAAATGTTTGCAGTTATAAACAATTACAAGCTTGGGGAAACATTGGACAATATAACAACTTAACAAACTTTAACATAAGTAAGGCATTCACAAGAAAACTAAGGAACAACCTCCTTTATCTTACAATTCCAAGCATGAAGGCATTTACACCCAAATATATAGTTTGTAAACATTCCCCATTAATACTTTAATCATGAAAAAACAATCAACTGGAAAGAAGTATACACTTAACTCAATCCTTCATACAACAATGCATTACATCCTTTGGAACCTGTTGGCTCAGTTACCCATGTAAAACTAAGATATAATTCATTCAAACAGAAATCAAGCACCATGCTCAATCACATGATTAATTTCTTACCAAAACACTTATACTTTATTCAACAACTTACTAGATTAGCATTTCTCATGCACCACATTCACATTTTCTTTGTCGCAACAAAACATTCATTTCAAGAATAACATTAAGCTTCACAACTTATTTGAAATCAAAATGGTTGGAAACTAGATTCGTGGCAATCACACTCTACCTAACCGTAGGTAGTTTTGCTCATCAGTCTCTCAACAGAACTCCACCCCCGAGTTGAGACTCATGCATTCACCACTAGAAATCTCACCAGTACTAGGTTTCTCAAGATTTTCTCATTTCAAAGTCATGAGAGCTAGGATACTACCGAATACATGCCAAACGATACAATCCATTTCCTTAACTTGATCATACTAGCACAACAGTGATAACCGTCACTGTCCCTTGTGGCTAGAATTCCACTAAGTAGCTTCATACACCATTTGATATTTCACTGGAGTTACCAGAGGCAAGTACACAGGAAAGACTTCAAAAACTAAAAAGGTTTGCAGGATCAAGTTTGGGCACTCAGGTTTTCCACCAGCCCAACTACCACTGCATATTAGTATATTTTGATACTTCACTCTAGTTCCAGACAAGTTTTAGTCCAACCAACGATTCCCAAAATGGCCAAACAATTGGGCTCCTTCCCACTACGCTTCTCTCAGCTATATTACTTCAAGCAATTACTCTATCCATTATGTTTTCCTCCATGTTAAGTGTCACACTTTGTTCAACAACAAAAAAAACACTCTGCACTATTCCTTCAACACTCTTTCTCCATTGCGTTATGTCCCATTCCCTTCCGGATTTTTTGTTCTCCTTTCCAATACCACTTTCTGCATAACACTCTTCACAAGTAACGTCTTATTTTCCCCTGTCCGATTCCACTCTCGCATGAACCTATTCTTCTTCCATGCCACTCCTCCAAATCACTAATATATCTTTTAATCCATCGTTACCTCTTGAGTCAGGTTAAAGGTTTACAGAAGGATATTAAGGTTTACAAAACTATTTAGGGTATTTTGTTAAGTATGTAGGGTTAAACAGGGTTATAAAATTATCCCTCTACACTGTTTGCAACTTCCCCCTTGCTCTCTTGGGTGAATACATGAGTTCCCGATCATTTAGTGTTTTGAATCAGCCACGACTAGTTGTATATTTGATATTAATATTTAAAAATAAACAAAGAGTTACGCCACATGGGCACTCCTAGTCATTTACATTATTACAATGGAAACTGGGGGTTTAATACATGGGTGTTACATTCCCCTCCCCCTTAAAATATACACTATCCTCTGTGTTTTCAATGTCCAAAATGTTAGGAACAAAACCCTCATTTTTTTTGCATAATATAGTTTTTGAAACAGATAGGGATATAATTCCCGCATCTTATCTTCCAGTTCCCAAGTCACTTCTTCAGTGTTGTAATGGGTCCATTGGACCTTTACCTGATCTATGGCTCTGTTCCTAAGAGTCTTGATTCTTCTGTCCAAAATGTAGCTTGGATGAACTTGGATTTCCACTTCAAGTTCCACCTATATCACACACCAATCAAGGACATGATTAGAATCATACATAATTTTTCAATAACGAAACATGGAAATCATTATGAACTTTCACTGTAGGAGGTTAATGAAGTTCATAGGACACTGGCCTGATTCTGCTTAGGACTTCAAATGGTCTATATAATCTGGCATCCAACTTCTTGCAGTTACCCAATTGCAATGAACATTTATCGCCTCTAACTTTCAAGAACACTTTGTCCCCAACTTGGAATTTTCTATGCATTCTATATTTGTCTGCATAGCTCTTCTGTCTATCTTGAGATGTTTTCAAGTTATACTTGAACTTGGTCACTTGTTGTTCCATTTATTGAAGTATTTATGGCCCCCACATTCATCCTATCCACTTGCTTATCCCAATTTACTAGAACATTACACTTTCTGCCATAAAGTGCTCAAATGGACTCATCTTCATTGATGCATGGTAACCATTGTTATAGGCAAACTCCACTAGGTATAAGTAGTCTTCCCATTTACGAGGTTTGTCCATTATATACATCCTAAGCATGTCCTCATTGATTTGATTTACCTGCTTAGTTTGTCCATCTGTCTGTGGATGATATGTTGTAATAAGGTTTAGTTTGGTTCCAAATTCTTGAATAAACCTTTCCAAAAGTTTGAAGCGAACTTTGGATCCCGATTTGAAACTATTGCTCTAGGAATACCATGCATCTTGGAAATTTCCTTTATGTAAACCTTTGCGATTTTAGTTGCTTTAAAGTTGGTTGAACATGTACAAAGTTGGCTGATTTGTCAACTTGTCAACCACCACCATAATGGAATCATGTTGCTTTAAAGTCCTTGGCAACTTGCTAATGAAATCAATTTTCACTACATTCCCACTTCCATTCTGGTACAAGAAATCGATGGAGTAGACTAGTAGGATGCTTATGCTTTGTCTTCACTCTTTGACATTCCAAACACTGAGTAATATACCCAACCACTTCATTCTTAATGCATGGCTAGTAATATTCCTTCTTGACTGTTGTTAATGTCTTCTGGTAACCTTGATGGCTTACATAAGGAACATTATGCATCTGTTGCAATATGGTTTTCTTCAACTCACCATCATCTAGGATATAAATTCGACCATTAAACTAAATAATTCCATCTTCAACAAATGCATGCTTAGAAAATTTCAACATCCTGTTTCATGCCTACAACGCGGCCATAACCTGTATGTAATATTCATTCAATGCTTCCTTTAACCTGATTTTCAAATCAGTATTCCAATCACTGATAGTTGATACTTGCAATAGATTATATCTTTTGTTGAGTGCATGAGCTATTATGTTCTCTTGGACTTTAATATACTAAATTTCAAAATTGAATTCACTTAGAAATCCAATCCATCTAGCCTAATGAGAAGGTTATTCTGAGCAATTGTTCCTGAAGATCTCAAAGATTTATGTACGGTGAAGGCTGATGGTGCTTCATGGAGGGGGGCGATGGAGGTGGGAATCTAGCCCCACTCACATATTCGATGGTCGAAATACATATCAACAACATCCATATCCAACTGAATGAAATGGGAGGAGAGGGATTTGGGAAAAACTAGAGGAAACGTCTCACAAGGGTGGTGACCAAGAAATTATTTACCCATAACAGACTAAGTTCCGACAATGCAGATCAGATCCACAAGTTTAAGGGACCATATCTAATATATTAAAGAACATGTACTAATAGGTAAATTTGTAGTCATGCTCCCCTTGGAAAAAGCCCTAGTTTGGTGGATAAATACCACTTAGAAACCGGGAGGCACTATGATCTACATTTAGGGTCAAAAGGTTTATATACTATTAGATTCATCATCCTAGAGGATNGGACCTTACTTTTTTTACTTAATTGGTATTTTCCTATGACCCTGGAAATAGTGATTTAACCCCCCCCAAAAAAAAAAAAAAACAGTATGGATCCGCATGTACTCCTTGTTGGGAGAATATTGGGATCCTGAAATCCTAGAGGATATAGGTAATACCCTAGGAAAAAACTAAGGCTGGGAGGTATACGACCTATGCCAGAATCTGTGTGTACATGGATTTAACAAAATCTTTTCCATAATCCATTAATCTCATGTGGAGGGGTGAGGCATGGAGGCAGCCACTAGACTACAAGCAGGTCTTGATTCGATGTAGGCACTGCCATGATTATGGGCACCTCTATAAAGACTACCCCGATAATACCCCTCCCCCACATACCAAACAAAATAAGGAAGTGGACGATCAGGGTTTTGCACGGGTGTAGTCGAAGAAAAGGGGTGCAATAAGACTAGAAGTCCTAGAAGTTAACTAATGACCTGCAGTCACTAATAAGTTTGCAGTTTTGGGGTAGCATGAGGATAATGGGGAAAATTCGTATTAACAAGGGGAGAAGGAATATAGCCCTTATATGGGTGAATAGGAGCAAGGAAATTCTAGGTATGAAAGCAACAAGATCGAAGGCCTAAGCATGATCCATTAGGAAATGGATATTGAAGATGAAGGGAAAGATATGGAACTAGGGGATCTAGATCTAAAAGGGATTGAGAAGGCTTGTGTAGATAGAGTCAAGGGGTTTGTTTCTTGGGAGCAAGTCTCCTTACTGAAGGAAATCATCATCAAGGAAAAATCCTTAAAACCCTTAGGAATCACAACCAACTCTCTAAAGGACAACGAAAGGAAGCTAGCAAATACTTGCAAGAAGTCAGGAAGGAAGTCAAACCTCGTCCAAATAGCAAAGTCATAAAACAAATTAGTGGAATTAGGTCAATACCCTACAATTAGGGCTGGTCTATGTCTATAAAACCTTTTCCATTGTTATCGATGAAGATGATCACCTGGAATGTGAGAGGGATAAATAGCCCATAAAAATTTTGAATTTTGATAAAGAAGGTTCAAAGGGAGAATCCAGTAGTAATTTTGTTGCAGGAAAGAAAACGTTATGAAAAACATCTAATTGAGGATGGAAGAAAATTATGGGAGTGATGTGAAGGAATAGGAATATATGCAACAAGAGAAGCAGGAGGGTTGAGAATCTTGTGGTGTTGGAGACAGTTACCACCATACACACTCATTTTGGTCAATTTGGCCTAGTTAAACCATTATCCTAAGTTTTATTGACTTAATTGACATCAGAGGAGCACTAGATGACATCAAATAGAACACACCCCTGCCTACCTTTAGTCAAGGAGGCTAACTTAGCCTTCTCCTACATTCAAGGAGGCTAACTGGAGCACTCCAGGCGTGATCTGAGTGTCATTAATGCCCCATATTGCTAACTGATGGTTACAATCAGTTAAATAGAGTAGTGAAGGCACCTTCCTTCATTAAATTGATTATTTAATGAACTAGAGTCAACAGGGGCGCCTCCAACCACTTTTGATGGCCAGTTACACTTCAGTTAACCTCATCGGGGTTCATTGGAGTCATTGATGTGCTACCACTTGTTGCTTAGCTTGCAGTGACATGTGTCTGAGCTACTTTCAGTTAGAATCAGTCATTTATTGCACTATGACTTTAGTTAGGGCTCAGTTGAGTCAATTAGGGTTTTGATCAGTGGTTAACTTAAGTGTTGACTGTGGCTTACATTCAGTTAAGCTAGACTCACTCGACATTCAATTTGAATGACCTCCTTGGGAATTCGAATTGCTTTGTCATTCATGCTTGCAACATGATCATTGTATTGTATTACTCATTCTTTATGTGAATATACAGAGTGACAACTCATTTTTTAGCACTATTACACCATTTTCATGCCTTATTGTTATTAATCTTTGATGAGACTGTGTTTTAGTCCCTAGATTACTGTGACAGATTAATATGGTATCAGAGCTCACGGCGGGACGAAGCTCAGATCTCTCAAAAACAAGGTTTTTGACAGATCTTGCACGAAAATTGAGCAATAGCTCAAAAATCTAGCACTGCACCAGAAGCCAAGGCTTACCACTTAATACCCCAAGTAAGGAATTTGTTGATCAAGCTTGCTTGATTGACTATGCTTGGTGTGATCAAAGCCTAAAATGTGCAGGTTGTCCAACCTTAAATTGCTCTTTTTGTTGTGTTTTTCAGGTTTTTAACAAGTGAAAGCATTCGCTCCAGCAGATTCAGATGGCTTATTCCGTAGATCTTTTGACCCCGTTCAATTTCCACTCATGGAAAGGAGATATGGAGATCCAACTATGTGCCAGAGGACTCTATAGGGTCACTATGGACACTGAAGAAGAGCCTACTTCTATGACAGACAAAGCTAGATTCTTGAATAAGAAGGATGAAGCATTCAGATTCTTGTGCCTCTCTGTTTCCTGGGATATTCTTTTCCACCTTTCGGGATTGAAGACTCCAAAGGAAATTTGGGACAAATTGGAAACCCTGTATGGAAAGTAGGATGATTTGAGAGTTTACCAGCTCGAAAATGAATTGATGTCTCTCCAGCCTTCCAATTTCGAGACCTTGAATGACTTTTTCACAAAGTTCAAGCACCTTGTCTTACTGTTGAAGCAATGCAAAGTGGAGAAGGAGGATGATCAGCTCATCCTCGCCATACTCTCCAAACTTGGAGCTAAATATTCAGTTTTTGTCTCTACATTCCGTGCGGGGAAGTTCACAACCCCTGGATGGAAGATGCCTACACTCAATGCCTTCATTGAGTCCCTAACAAGTGAACATGATAAGCTTGTCCAAATGGGGATCATCATATCCTCCCATGATCAATCCCTCCATGTCTCGAGGCCTAAAGATCTGAAGGGTAAAGGAAAGCAGCAGAAGAACCCTAAAAACTAAATTCAAAGCTCCTAAGCCTAAAGTTGAAAACCAGCAGCATGATGAGTCTTCCGACTCAAAGAAGAAAAAAGGAAAAGGGCATCATGGAAAGGAAAAAGTCAAGTGTTCATACTGTGGGAAGGGATTCCACCCTGAACATGCCTGCATGAATAAGAAGCTTGATGAAGCTACCTCTCTCCTTGAGAGAAATCACATCAATATTTCAGAAAGCTTTCGGAGGAGAGATCAACAAGATCGGGAACCACGACATGAAAGAGGTCATGCCCTCATGGCAA
This sequence comes from Pseudotsuga menziesii, assembly GCA_001517045.1. Taxonomy (NCBI): domain Eukaryota; kingdom Viridiplantae; phylum Streptophyta; class Pinopsida; order Pinales; family Pinaceae; genus Pseudotsuga; species Pseudotsuga menziesii. Next base: position 496,751 of record LPNX010211580.1, on the reverse strand, counting down.
GCACTTCGAAGTCCAAAGCACTCTTGATTGATTCTAGAGCTACAAGCCACATGATGGCTGAAAGAGACTCCTTCTCATCCTTGGAGACCAACAAATCCATCCCCATCCACATGGGAGATGACTCCACCATCATTTCAGAAGGACAAGGTACAGTTGATCTTGAGAATGGCTATTTTTCAAATGTTTTGTATGTACCGTTTCTGGCATCAAATCTCCTTAGTGTATATCAGATGACACATAAAAGAGTGCCTAAGAGAGTATCTTTCAGCCTGAATGATGTTGAAATAATGGAACTTGCATCCGGGAAACTTGTTGCTAAAGACCTTGCAAACCATCATGCAAAAGCCTATGAGTTTTCCCATTTTGTGGCGGATGCAAAGCCCACCGCACTGCTAACCAATGGAAATGAAGTTAGTAGGCTGTGGCATGAGAGGTTTGGCCATCTCAATTTCAAATATTTTCAGCAATTACAGGAAAACTCCATGGTTGAAGGCCTCCCGGTCATCAAGGAAACCACTGGAATTTGCAAGGGCTCTATGGTTGGAAAACACCCTGAGCACAAGTTCGATTGGGGGAAGGAAAACCGAGCTACATGCATCTTGAGACTGATACATTCTGATATTAGCGGTCCAATGCCTGTCACATCCATGAATAGATCAGGGTATCTTTTGACTTTTATTGATGATTTTTCAAGGTACACATGGGTCTTCTTTCTCAAAAAGAAGTCTGAAGTATGTGAAAAATTCACTGAACTGAAGGCCTTGATTGAGAATGCCTCTGGGCTTAAGATCAAGACATTGAGATATGGTAATGGTGGGGAGTATTTTAGTAATGAGTTGCTACACATATGCTCCCAAAGTGGTATTCAGGTCCAACATTCGATTCCCTATACTCCCGAGCAGAACGGTGTAGCGGAAAGCAAGAATTGGTCTCTCAAGGAGATGACCACCTATATGTTGGAGTCAAAGAAGTTGGCTGCAAATTTGTGGGCTGAAGCCATGCATGCTACAACATACATTTATAACAAAGTGCCACACTCATATTTGAAATGGAATACCCCTTTCAAAGCATACTTCGGACACAAGACGGATGTGTCGAACCTGCGAGTGTTTGGGTCCACTGCATGGGCCCAAATTCCACTTGATAAAAGAAGGGCTTTGCAACCGCAAAGCATAGAATGTCTGTTTATTTGGTATCCTGATGAATCAAAAGGTTTCAAGCTGTTGGATATCAAAACAAAATATATCATCATCGAAAAGAGTGTCAAGTTCGATGATCCTCTTCAGGAGGTGGAACCAGTGAAGGAAAAAACTGTTGAATTTCCTTCCTATTCTACTGAATATTTGGATGATGAAATTGGGGGTGATGACCCTGATTTGGATCCTATGATTTTTGATATCAGTGTACAGCAAAAATCAGATGTTGAATCAGAACCTAAATTACAAAATCATCTTCCCACATGGGCCCGACAAACACTCTCCTCTGCAGGAGATAACATTGGAAATTCAGATGATCCAAGGAGAACCCGGTCTGATTTCCAAAGAGCAGGTACTGCGCTCTCCTGTCCTAATAATTTGCTGTCCAAAACTTATTATTTGATGATTAGTTCAGACCCAAAATCTTACTACCATGCTCGGAAGGATCCAATATGGCAAGTTGCCATGGATGAAGAAATGAATTCTCTTCAGAAAAACACTACTTGGGAGCTAGTTTCTCTTCCTCTGGGAAGGAAATTGGTTCATTGCAAGTGGGTGCTTCAGAATAAGGTTATTGCTGATGGAAGCACCTGAAAATATAAGGCAAGGTGGGTGGCAAAATGTTTCTCTCAGGTCCAAGGTGTGGACTACCATGAGACTTTTGCATCGGTTGCAAAAATGGACTCCATCTGCCTAGTTTTGGCAATTTCAGCATCTAAGCACTGGGAAGTGGATCATATGGATGTTAAGTTAGCCTTTATTCATGGATATATTCACAAGGAGATATACGTGAAGCATCCTGAGGGCTACATCTCTGATCCATCTTTGGTTTGCAAGCTAAAGAAGTCACTATACAGGTTAAAACAAGCCCCAAGAGAGTGGTATTCCAAGATGGATGCCTTCCTTCTCTCGCAAAACTTCCAAAGGTGTAGATCAGATCCAAATGTGTATATACAAGAGTCTGATGCCCATTTGATTATTATTGTTTTATATGTTGATGACTTTCTGATCACAGGTAGGACAGTTGCTTCTATTTCAACCATCAAAACTACTCTCCACAATGCATGTGAAATGAGCGATTTAGGGCTTGAAATTGAGCAAAATTATGATGGGATAATGGTCACTCAGTCCAAATACATATCAGACCTATTAGTCAAGTTTAACATGGCTTAATGTAGGCCTGCACCATTCCCTTTCCTTTCAGGGATCAGCCTTGAAGAAGGAAAAAGCACACCTCCCATGGACTGCACTATTTATCGACAGCTGATGGGTAGCTTGTTGTACTTGACACATTATCGGCCTGATATCTGTTATGCTATGAATGCTATATCAAGATACATGCAGCAGCCCCATGATATTCATTGGAATGCAGCCAAGAGGATCCTCCAGTATATTCAGGGAACCAGGACCTATGGCATTCACTATGTTGCATACTCCAAGCTAGAGCTGGTTGGATACACAAATTCCGATTGGGCAGGTGATTCTATTGATCAGAAGTCTACTTCCGGATATGTATTCATGTTTGGTGGTGGCCCCATTTTCTGGTATAGCAAAAAGTAGACCGTCGTAGCATTATCTTCAGCAGAGGCTGAGTATCGAGGAGAGGTGAATGCTTGCATCCAAGCAGTTTGGTTGCAAGGAATTCTTTCGGAGTTTGATCTTGGTAGTACTTTGTCCACTGTCCTATTTTGTGACAATCAAAGTGCTATTAATATATCCATAGATCCAGTTACTAGGCAGAGGACCAAGCATCACTATATCAAAGAGCTAGTGCATGACAGGACCATCATTCTGCAATATTGCCCAACTGATGAGCAGATTGCAGACATCTTTACCAAGAACTTTTCAGAAAAGAAGTTCACTTACCTCCGTTCACTGTTGGGGGTGAGTCCATTAGGGTGATTAGACTACTTTCAATGTTCAGCTTGAGGGGGGGGGGTTCCCACTGGGTTTTCCCTCTTTTCCTCACTTAGTTTGTTTTTTAGCATTGTTTGAGTTTCAGTATTGTACAGGGTGACCTATGGCCTTAGTTGCCAGGGCCCTAGAATTTTTATGCATTTTATGTTTTCTACTCCTCCTGATTATAGCTTAAGGGGGGGTTTTGGAGACATTTACCACCATACACACTCATTTTGGTCAATTTGGCCTAGTTAAACCACTATCCTAAGTTTTATTAACTTAATTGACATCAAAGGAGCAATAGATGACATCAGCTAGATCACACCCACACCTACCTTCAGTCAAGGCGGCTAACTTAGCCTTCTCCTACATTCGGGGAGGCTAACTAGAGCACTCCGGGGGTGATCTGAGTGTCATTAATGCCCCATATTGCTAACTGGTGGTTACAATAAGTTAAATAGAGTAGTGAAGGTGCCTTCCTTCATTAAATTAATTATTTATTGATTATTCAATGAACTGGAGTCAACAGGGGCGCCTCCAACCACTTCTGATGGTCAATTACACTTCAGTTAACCTCATCGGGGTTCATTGATGCGCTACCACTTGTTGGTTAGCTTGCAGTGTCATGTGTTTGAGATACTTTCAGTTAGACTCAGTCATTTATTGCACTTCGACTTCAGTTAGGGCTCAATTGAATCAATTAGGGTTTTGATCAGTGGTTAACTTGAGTGTTGACTGTGGCTTAAATTCAGTTAAGCTAGACTCACTCATTCAATTCGAATGACCTCCTTGGGAATTCGAATTGCTTTGTCATTCATGTTTGTAGCAAGATCATTGTATTGTATTACTCATTCTTTATGTGAATATACAAAGCGGCTACTCATTTTTTAGCTCTATTACACCATTTTCATGCCTTATTGTTATTAATCTTTGATGAGACTGTGTTTTAGTCCCTAGATTACTGTGACAAATTAATATGTGGGACCTGATAGAGTTTCTTTATATGAGTTTACGGCCCTTAATCGATCCATGTTTATCGTATTCCAAGTTGTAGGAACACCCATAAAATGGGTTTTAACTAATGTTTATTGTCCTCATACCCCTCAACAGAAGGAGGGTTTTATTGAGTCTGTTCGTCGGATCTATAAGTGGGTCGATGGCATGCACTGGGTTATAGGACGAGACTTTAACATGATCACTTCTCTGGAAGAGAAGAAAGGTGGAAGACATAGATTAGAGAAGGAAAAGATCCTCTTTAGAAAAGCCATTGAAAATATGAAATTGGTTGATCTTATTACAGGAGAGGATATTTTCACTTGGAATAATAAACAAGGTGGCGATATACACATTGCATCTCAGTTGGCTGGATTCCTTATATCAAAATCAGATTTGGATCTTGACAGTGAGATATATTAGTTGGTTCTGCCTTTAGATGCTTCATATCATTGTCTGGTTTGCTTAGGGTGGAGTGGTTTGGGGTCCCAATTTAAAAAACCCTTCAAATTTGAACAATTTTAGTTAGAACATCATGATTTAAAAAATAAGGTCCAACACTAGTGGGAAGAGTTTGGAGAGGAAGACGGGAAGAGCATGTATCAGTTCCAATGTAAGCTTAAAGCTCTCAAAGGAAAAATTTAGAAGTTGAATAAAGAGGAGTTCAACAATATCTTTGAGGACAAATCCCACCTTAAAGAAAGTCTTGAGCACATTCAAAGGTAGGGGATGAAGGAAGGCTACTAATCGAACCTTAGTGAGGAGGAAGGGAATGTTCTCTCCCAACTAGCAGAAAGAGAGTAGCATGAGGAAATATTGTGGAAAAAATAATCAAGGGTCAATTAGCTCAAGGAGGAAGAACAAAACACTAATTTTTTTCATCGGGCAACAATACAACACCAAAATCGAAACATGATTTTAAGTATTAAAAAGGAAGACGGGGAGTGGGTAGAATCTAGAAAATAAATATAAGGGGAATTGATCCACTTATTTTAGGACAAAGTGGAAGAACCTAATCCTGATCGGAGAGGGGCAATAGAGCGTATAACTCAACATACCCCCTCTCTGGTTACAGAGGCGCAAAATGATCCGTTGATGAAACCCATCCTTCAACAGGAAGAGGAAGAGGCTGTGAAACAAATGGTGGAGGCAAAAGCTTCGGGTCTTGATGGTTTTACGATGAATTTCTTCCACCACTTTTGGGATATGGTCAAGGAGGACGTGTGGAAAATTGTGTTAGATTCCAAAAGGACACAACATATTTTTTGAGATTTCAATGCTACATTCCTTGCCCTTATTCCTAAAAAAGAGGGAGTGGACTCTCCTAGGTTATTTAGACCCATTGCTCTTTGCAATATAATCTACAAGATTGTTATGAAGGTCTTAGAAAACAATATAAAGCCTCTTCCATTGAATCTGATCTCCGCTGAATAGTCAAGGATTGTAGAAGGGCACCAAATCATGGACTAGATCATTATGGTGCATGAAGTCATTCACTCACTCAAATCTACTCAGATCCCTGGGACGATGCTTAAACTAGACATTGCCAAATCCTTCGATAAACTTAAGTAGCAGTATATTCGGGAAGTTCTTAGTGCATTCGAATTTCGAGAAGAATGGATAGGATAGGTAATGAAATTGATATCTTCAACTTTGTTCTCGATTATGGTCAATGGTTCCCTTATGGGGCTGATGAAACCCTTTAGGGGGATCACACAGGGGGATCCTTTGTCTTCTTTCCTTCTTTTTCTTATGGTTGAAGGGCTAGCAAGGGATATCAAAATGTTCCCACATAATCGAGAGCTTAGAGGGTTAAAGGTTCATCCTAGGGTAGAATGTTAGACCCACTAGTAGTTCATAAACGATACTATGCTAATGGGTCATCCTTTTGTCCCAGAGGTCATAACCATCAAATTACGCCTTCAGTAATTCGGAGAAGCATTGGCTCTAGAGATCAATAACATAAAATTAGGGGTATTATTCTTTAACACTCCTACAATAACAAAAATTAATATTTGAAGGATCCTTGGATTTTAGGCGATCTCCCTTTCATCCAAATATCTAGACGCCCCGCTAGTAGAGTCAATTGTATGTAAAGGCTCGTGGGTGGAGCTTCTGGACAAAATGAGGGGAATATTGGCAAGTTGGAACTACCAACCCTTAAACTTTCCAAGCAGGTTGGTGTTGGTGAAATAAATCCTTCAAGCCATGCCAATTGATCTCTTTTCCAATATGGAGGCCCTGAATGTGATTAAAAAGAGATTCAGAATATCCAGAGAAGATTCCTCTGGAGTGGGAGCGAAGAAAGTAAGAAATGGGCCTTGGTAAATTGGGAAAATGTTTGCAGATGTAAGAACCATGGGGGCCTAGGACTGCGTGACCTGAAGAAAATGAATGCAGTTTGTGGTGTAAAAGTTTTGTGGTGGTGGGTATCCTATGATTTTGAACACTAGGCTAAGTTGTGGCACCACAAATATGCTCTAAGGTGGGAAAATCAGGATCTCATTCGTTTCGCTGAAGAGGAGAGTGGATCTCACATTTGGAACTATGCAAGGAAAGGAAGGTGGATAATTCAGGAAAATAACTTATGGGAGATTAGATATGGGAAATGACACTACTTTGAGAAGATGCATCACAACATCTCCCCGGACTTCCTGACTCCCTCGATGTTCCTCGCCTTTGCCAGGGATGTGAGGACCAACAGAAAAGAAAGGCAAGAGATTTTTGGGAATCTAGAGAGGAAAGCCAATATTTCAGAGGACGGGCTTAGAGGGATTGGTGGGAACAACTTGGCCCGCATGAGGAGATTGAGGCAACGTTGGATCACTTGTAAAACATGCACATTCACATCTAGGACCACATAGACAAGCTTATATGGGGGTTGCAACAATAAGGAACTTTCTTAATCAAGGAGGCATACACCATTCAAGAAGGGTTCACCTAGGCATTGACTGAAATGAATTGGAAGAAACTATGGGAAGCTCGATTGTGGAAAAAAATCCTACCTTTGTTTGGTTAATTTATAAATGAAGAATTCTTGCAGGAGATAATCTAAGGAAAACAAAATTTGTGGGTCCTTACCAGTGTTGCTTATGCCAGAATGTTGAAGAAATAACTAACCATATTTTGGACTATTGTCCCTTGTCTAGCCAAATGTGGGACTGCAGGGTGGAAACCTTTCAACACTTCAACAAGGACAGGGGACGACCGGACCTTACTTTGTGAAATTGGTTGAAAGACCCGTTCAAAAACCCCATTATTAATAGATTGTGTAAAACGGTTAGTTGTATGGGAGATATGGAAGGGAAGGAACAAGAGAACCTTTAAGTGTAATTCAACATCTATTGACAGAGTCTGGTTAATCGTTTGCTCAAAAATTCTAAAAACATATGGTTGGAGTCTTGGGAGGAGAAGGATTGGCATGCTCAAGGAGTTGAAGTCCACATCCTACAAGCCTGGGGAATTAATTGTTTGCTCCCTTGTTTTGGCTTGCCAAAAAATCGTCACTTGTAGACTATGAGTCCAAACCATTGGGTGGCTCATCCACCTGGGATCTACAAGTTAAATTTTGGTAGGGCCTCCAAGGATAATCTTGAGGAGGCAGGTTTTGGAGGTTTGACCAGAGACCACAGAAGACAATTGAGACCCTTCTTCTAAGGCATACAGGGTTATGATACAAATAACACGACTGAAATGAAAGGACTGATAAATGAGATGCTTGTGGCTCAGAGAAAAGGTTGGTTTCCATTGATCATCGAAGTTGATTCAAAATTAGTGATAACCATGGCCAGACACATCTACATTGGAACCTCGTACTCCAAGGTGTTAGTGAATCGACGCTTGGAGCACAGGATGCTGAAAACGATGACATTACTTCAGAACGTTAGAGCCATTACCTTCAACCACGTCATACATGTAGGCAACAATGTGGCTGACACACTCACAAATGATGGAATTAGGGAAACTAGCTTGACATTTGGCAAGTCTTGGGAAGACATGACGCATGGGACAATTAGGTTATATTGTGAGACGTAAATAATTCAGGATACCAACCATTGTAATGAACTTGCCACCTATGAGTTATAACATGTCCATTAGTGGGACACGTGGAAGAGGAAAGGACGATGTCGACAATTGGGGAGTCAGATGGGAAGGATAGATCCCTTTAAATCTAAGGAATGCTACTTGGGATGAAATAATGCAGAAAATACCTCCCGCATGGGAAGCAATTAATCTTGAAGATGGAAGATCTGTTGAACTATTGAAGGATATTGTGATTAAGATAAGAGTTAAGGAGGATGATCTAAGCGACGATACCTCCAGATTCATGGACAATAATGGAAAGTTTCTATATAATCATCGTAAAGCTTGTAACATGCATAATCGTGTTAATCTCTTTCTATGCATGAGTTTATGGTGGTGGTATTTAAAAGGAAGTATGATATTGCGGGTTGTGAGGATGGAGTAGGGGAAAGCAACTATGGGGAGAAGCAAAGGAAAATAAAGCAAGACCACTTCGGGGGTACAAAGGAATATCAGGAAGGCTAAAAAATGAGCGACCTAGGAGGCTAAGAAACAATGCAGCGTGACTGGGGCTTTACGAGCACACAATTTCTTTGTTCTAGGTTTTGAAGTATTTAATGGGTCATGTGTTGTGGGAGAAACTATAGAAGGAGGAGGGCGATGAGCTACTTTTCCCTGCTAGAAATAATACCACGTCGAGACCAACCAACTGAATGCAAAAGTGGATGCCATTTTGGTGGCATTGGGTATTCGGCCTCCGGTTCCTCCCGATGACCACGTGAGCGATGGGATGGTGTCTCCTGCAATGATCTTCCCCAATTTTATGTGAGGTTCCTTTGGCTTTCGAGTCTTTGTTAGGATTTATGTGGCCCTTGAGGCATTCTTTTTGTGATTTTGAAGTTGGTCCAATTTGTCTATGTCAAAATGGCTCTGACCTCTTGGGCTTGTTTTTGGTTTTTCTATGGGGAAGGGTTTTTTATTTCTGGATCTTATGATGTAAGGGTAGTGTGGTCAATATTTTTGGGAAACCTTAACTATCGACGAAATGCAGTTTGGGTTGTATTGGAAGCTATGTAACACTCTATTTTAAGTTAATATAATGACACTCTTACAAAAAAAAATCCACCTAGCTTGCCTTGCATTCATATGAGGATGTTCAAATAAATATTTTAAGCTATGATGGTTTGCCCTTAACTCAAATTTGTTCCCCATGTGATAATGTCTCCACATCCGAAGTGTATGAACAATGGAAAATAACTCCAAATCATTAGTAGCATAGTTATTTTCATGCTCTTTCAGCTTTCGTGATTCATAACAAATCACATGCCCTTCTTGCATGAAAACTTCGCTAAATGCTTCGAGTGAGGCATCGGTACAAACCGCATAATCCTTGTTTGGATATGGAATTTTTAGCACTAGAGCATAAGTGAGCAACTCCTTCAAGAGAACTTTACACTTCTAGTTGGATATGGAATAAATGATTCTAAAACTATCTTCACACTTCTAGGTCCAGTTGAACTTCACACCCTTCTTCTGTAAGGATGTAATCGGATTTCCAAATCAAGAGAAAGCTTCAATGAATCTTCTATAGTAGCATGTCAGTCCCATAAATGAACTTACCTCTGTCACATGTATGGGATAGGCCATTCCTTAATATATTTTATCTTAGCAAGGTCCACTGTTACACCCTCTTCAGAGATGATCTGTCCTAAATACAACAACTACTTCTGGTATAAAGAACACTTGTTAAGCTTAACATACAACTGTTCCTGGTATAAGGAACACTTGTTGAGCTTAACATACAAATGATTCTCTCTCATGATATGCAGAGTAATCCTGAGATGTTCTTTATGTTCTTATTCGGATTTGGAATATACCAAAATGTTGTTAAGGAATACTATAATAAACTTGTCCAATAATTATTTAAACACACCATTCATGAGACACATGATTACGACTGGCGCATTTTTTAGTCTGAAGTGTACTATTGTATATTCATAGTGCCCATACCTAGTCCTAATGGAAGTCTTATTGATATCTCCATCTTTGATGCATACTTAGTGGTACCCATATCTCAAATCAATCTTGTAAATACTCTTTCCCCTCTTAGTTGATAAAAAAGGTTGTCAATCCTCGTAAGTGGATAATGTTATTTATTGTGGCCTTATTTAATTGCCAATAGTCCACACACAACCTCAACATACCATCTTTCTTCCTTGAAAACAACGTTGGATCTCCCCAAGGAAAAACACTAGGGCGTATATAACCCTTCTTCACCAATGCCTCCAACTACATTTGTAATTCATGAAGATGTGAGGTACTCATTTTTTACAACGATTTAAACTCAGGCATCTCCCCAGGCACCAAATCAATTGTGAAATTGATGTCATGCACAGGAGGTAACCCAGACACATCTTGGAATACATCCTAGAATTATTGCAACATTATGATTCCTTCAATGCACGACCCCATATTTGCTGGTGCCTTCTTTGCATGGATCGCACACAATTGGTATCCCTTTCGAATATACTTCTTTATTTGAATAGCTAATACATGTGTAACTAAAATTGATCTTGGGATACCTTTGACTTGAATGGTGTTACCTTCCTCATCCAGGCAAGTGACGACTTTACTACGACAATCAAGAATCACATTATGTAATTCTAGGAAATCCATCCAAATTAAAATGTCGTACAAGACTAGAGCAATCACATCCAAAACAGACTTGGTTTGTAACCCATTCATAATTGAAAATTGATATTATTCAATCATTGAAGTAATATTTCTTCTCATTCCTGTTGCTAACTGCACCATTATGTGCTTAGGAAATTTATTGCTTACTAACTTTCATTTTCCAACCAGATCAACATTCATATAGCTATAAGAGGCTCCATAATCAATCAGAATTGAAAGAGGCAAATTATTTATTTTACTTTAATTTCAATCATTGAGGACTAGTTGTTGTCCAAAGCTGCATAAATGTGAGTAATGTCTTGAGCTGCATCTCCCACTGTAGATGCTTCTTTCACATCATACACTTTAGCATCTATGCCTTTCCTCTCAGGACAATTACTAAGGTAGTGTCCACCTCCACGCTTCTAGCATTTGGCTGGTTTCTTTTGTCCTCTACGTTTAGTCTCCCTTGATTAATGTTTCATAGTAGGTATGTTGGAGTCATTATCCAACCCACACATCTTTATTTGGTCAGTTTTCCCTAATTACCCACTTATCCTAAGTATTGACTTGAATTACTGACATCAACATCAACACACCAGCACACTCCGGACATCAGCATCAACACACTAGCACACTCCTTCAATCAAGGAGGCCAACTAAGCCTTCTGTTTAAACCATGGAGGCTAACTAGGCTTCCTCCTTCAATCATGGAGCAAATCTAGGGTGATATGCTTGTCATAAGTGCACCAATTATTTAACTGAATGTTGTTTCACCTAGCAATCGGTTAAGTTGAGTTGGAAAGGTGCCTTCCTCATCTATTTTTCTATTTTGGGCCGATTTGAGTTAACTGGAGTGATTTAAGGCGCCTCCAACAACTTATGGTGACTCAGTTGAGTTCAGTTCACTTCATCGAATCCGACTTAAGTTAGATATGTGCCCCCACTTGCTGATTGACATGCAGTTGAGTTCTATTCAGTTAGACTCAGTCATTGCTGCCTACGATTCAGTTAGAGTCAGTTATGGTGGTGATTAGTGGTTAACTGATGTGTTTAGTGTGGCTAATTGATAGCTAAGCCACTCTCATGTTTCCAATTCGAATGAACTCCTTGGGATTCGAGTTGTATTGTTATTCATGCAAGTGTAACACATTTTATCTCTACTTTTGATTATTGAATACATTCTTACAGCTGCAACTTCTAATTGCAGTGTGTTTCATGTCAAATTTCTTGTGCAATTGATTTTGAATCTCTGTGAGTTGTTCCTTGGTCCCAAGATTAACGTGACTCAATTTTCACATGGTATCAGAGTCACGGTGGGACAAGGATCTGCTTCTTGAACAGGTTCCTTGATGGATCTATGATGCATTTTGAGAAAAAAGCTCAAAATTCCAGCACTGCACCAGAAGCCGAAGGTTTACCACATAAATCCTAAGCAAAGGAGTTGTTGATCAAGCTAGCTTGATTGACTAAACTGGTTGTGATGAAAACCTGAAAAGTGTAGGATTTTTGACCTTATGGTGCCCTTTTTATGTTTTTGCAGGTTTTTTGAAAGACTTCTACTGCATTCGCTACAACAGAAAAATGGCTTCTTCTGTGGATCTTCTTACTCCTTTCAATTACCACCTTTGGGTTTTTGTGCCTGTCGATTTCCAAAGATCTTCATTTCCATGTCACTGGATTGAAGAATTCAAAGGAAATTTGGGATAAACTTGCTGATCTCTTTGATAAGCAAGATGACATGAGGATTTATCGTCTAGATAATGATCTGATTTCTCTTCACCCAAGCAATTTCAAAACTCTCAATGAATTCTTCACCAAATTCAAGCACCTAGTGCTCCAGTTGAAGCAGTGTGAAGTGGAGAAAGAGGATGATCAACTCATTCTATCCATTCTCTCCAAACTTGGACTGTATTACTCAGTATTTGTTTCCACTTTCCATACCGGGAAGCTAACAACCGCAAATTGGAAAATGCCTTCTCTCAATGCCTTCATTGAGTCCCTCACAAATGAGCACGACAAGCTTGTCCATATGGGGATCATTAGATCCTCCAAATATCAAGCACTGTTTGCTTTGGGGTCCAAAGATACGAAGGGTAAGGGAAAGCAAAAGAATCAAAAGACTAAGTTTGATGCTCCGAATCCAAAGGAGAAGAACCAGCAACAAGAAGAGCCTTCCGGCTGAAAGAAGCACAAGAACAAAGGAAACCAAGGAAAATAAAAAGTCAAGTGTTCCTATTGCGGGAATGGATTTCAACTTGAACATGCATGAAGGAAAATCTTGAAGAAATGACTCTTCTCCTTGAGAGGAACAATATCAATATTCTCGAGAGTGTTTGGAAGAGATATAATCATGATCGAGACATCCAGCAAGAAAGAGGACATGCCCTCATGGCAATTGTTTCGAAGCCCAAAGTTCTCCTTGTAGACTCTAGTGCTTCGAACCATATGATGGAAAGCAAAGAGTCTTTTTCATCCCTGGACTCCGACAAAAAAATTTCCATCCACATGGGAGATTATTTTCAGATCATTTCGAAAGGCAAAGGTACTGTAAAACTTGAACATGGCAGGTTTTTTGATGTTATGTATGCACCCTCCTTGGCCTCCAATCTGTTGAGTGTATATCAAATGACACACACCGGAGTGCCCAAGAGAGTTACTTTTAGCCTGAATGATGTTGAGATCTCAGAGATTGAATCCGGGATACTCGTTACAACAGGCATAGCAAATCATCATGCTAAGGTCTATGAGTTTTCCAAGTTTGTAGCAGATGCAAAGCCCACCACTCTTCTGACTCATGGGAATGATTTTAGTAGGCTATGGCATGAGATATTTGGTCATTTGAACTTCAAATACTTGCAGCAACTTCAAAAACATTCCATGGTTGAAGGCCTTCCAGCCATCAAAACTTCCAATGGAATTCGCAAAGGTTTCATTGTCGACAAACACCCTGAGAACAAGTTTGATCAGGGAAATTAAAGTCGTGCAAAAAGTATTTTGGGGCTGATTCATTCTGATATCAGCGGACCCATGCCTACAAAATCCATGAGTGGTTCACGGTATGTACTCACCTTCATTGATGACTTCTCTAGATACACTTGGGTTGAGAATGCCTCTGGGAGGAAGATAAAGTATCTCAGATCTAATAATGGAGGAGAGTATATCAAGTCTGAATTGCTGCAAATATGTGCTAATAGTGGGATCCAAATCCAACAATCCATTCCCTACACACCCAATCAAAATGGTGTAGCGGAAAGGAAAATCCGAGCCCTCAAAGAGATGACTACCTGCATGTTGGAAGCCAAAGGTTTGGTTGGAAACCTATGGGATGAGGCTATGAATGTTGTTGCTCGCATTTAGAATAGGGTCCCTCACTCTTCCATGAGAGGAAAGACTCCTTTTGAATCCTATTTTGGACACAAACCAGATGTGTCAAATTTCAAGGTTTTTGGGTCCACTACATGGGCTCGAATTCCACTTGCCAAGAGGAAATATTTGCAACCGCAAAGTATTGAATGTTTGTTCATTGGATATCTAGAAGAACCAAAGTGATTCAAACTTCTAAATATCATAACCAAATAGATATTCATTGAGAGAAGTTTCCGCTTTGAAGAACCTCTCCAAGAGGTAGAACTAGTCAAGGAAAAACTGTTGAAATTCCCTCCTGTGCTGCTGATCATTTGGATGATGAAAATGGGAGTGAATGCTCTGATATTGCAGATCTGACGTCTGATATCAGTGAGTAAAATATATCAGGTTCAGAATCATATTCTGATGTGTCCACTAATCTCCCAACTTGGGCCAAAAAGACACTCTCTTATGCCGAGACAAACATTGAAAATCCTGCTGATCTAAGAAGAACCGGGTCTGATTTTCAAAGAATAGGTATTGCTCTCTCTTATCATGATTCCTTGCTATCTGAGACCTATTATTTAATGATTGGGTATGATCCAAAGTCCTACTACCATGCTCAGAAATATCCGAGATGGAAAGCTGCAATGGATGAAGAGTTAAACTCTCTCCGGAAAAACGCAACTTGGGAGCTAGTTTTGCTTCCACATGGGAGGAAACTGGTTTAATGCAAGTGGGTAAATCGGAAAAAGGTTGCTGCAGATGGAACAAACTGCAAGTATAAAGCATGGCTGGTTGAAAAATGGTTCTCCCAAGTCCAAGGAGTGGACTATCATGAGACCTTTGCACCGGTGGCAAAGATGGATTCCATAAGGCTAGTTTTGGCCATTGCCGCATCCAAGTACTGGGAGGTGCATCACATGGATGTCAAGAGTGATTTTCTTCATGGAGACCTACATGAGGAGATATACATGAAGCATCCTGGATGTTATACATCATATCCTTCCTTGGTGTGTAAGTTGCATAAATGTTTATATGGGTTGAAACAAGCCCCAAGATCTTGGTATGCCAAAATGGATGCCTTTCTGCTCTCACAGAACTTCTAGAGATCCAAATATGCTCCTAATGTATATTTGCAGCAGTATGAGGGTAATATTCTGATCATAGTATTATATGTTGATGATATTTTAATAACAGTAAGCACATTTGCTTCGATTGCCTTTATAAAAATGACTCTTCATGATGCTTTTGAAATGAGCGATTTGGACCTGCTGAGACAGTTTCTCGGGCTTGAAATATCTCAATACTGTGATGGGATAATGTTAACTTAGTAAAAATATATTGCAGACCTGTTAATTCAGTTTAACATGTTTGAATGCAAGCCTGCACCATTTCCTTTCCTGTCAGGAATCAGTCTTAAAGAGGGAAAATCCACTCCACCCATGGATTCCACAATTTACCGCCAGTCAATCGGAAGCTTGCTATACTTGACACATTCAAGTCTTGACATTTGTTATGCCAGGAATGTTGTATGAATATATATGCAGCAGCCTCATGAGCTACATTGGAAGGCATCAAAGAGGATCCTTTAGTACATTCAAGGCACTAGATCCTACGACATTCACTATGCTGCAGATTCTGAGCTAGAGTTGGTCAGTTTTATAGATTCTGATTGGGCAGGGGATACCATAGATCGGAAGTCCACTTCTGGGTATGTGTTTATGTTTGGTGGTGGCCCTGTTTCCTAGTCCAGTAGAAAGCAGGATGCCATTGCACTTTCTTCAGCAGAGGCCGAGTACAGGGAGCACTAAATGCTTGCATCTAGGCAGTTTGGCTGCTAGGCATTTTGTCTGAGTTTGAGATTGGTAGTGCTTTATCCACAGTCATATTTTGTGAAAAACAAAGTGCTATCAAGATCTCAATGGATCCAGTTCAGTGGTAGAGGACCAAACATGTTGAGATCCACATGCACTACAACAAGGAGTTGGTGCATGACATGACAATTGTTCTACAATACTTCACTACAGATGAGTAGATTGCATATATATTTTCACCAAGAACTTTATTGAGAAAAAGTTCACTTACCTCCGGTCACTGTTGGGGGTGAGTTCATCAGGGTGACTGGTTACTTCTTTAGTGTTCAGCTTGAGGGGGTTTTGTTCCCATTGGGTTTTCCCCTTTTCTTCACTTAGCATTATTTTGAGCATTTTAGAGTTATTTTTTGTACAGGGTGACCTATGGTCTTTGTTGCCAGGGCCCTAGCATTTTATTTTTACTCCTCCACATGAGTATAGCTTAAGGGGGGGTGTTGGAGTCATTATCCAACCCACACATATTTATTTGGTCAGTTTGGCCTAATTTCCCACTTATCCTAAGTATTGACTTGAATTACTGATATCAGCATCAACACACCAACAAACTCCTGAAATCAGCATCAACACACCAGCAAACTCCTTCAATCAGGGAGGAAAACTAAACCTTCTCCTTCAATCAGGGAGGCTAACTAGGCTTCCTCCTTTCATCAGGGAGCAAATATGGGGTGATCTGCTTGTCATAAATGCACCATTTATTTAACTAAATGTTGTTTCACCTAACAATCAATTAAGCTGAGTTGGAAAGGTGCCTTCCTCATCTATTTGTCTATTTTGGGTTGATTTGAGTTAACTTGAGTGATTTAAGGTGCCTCCAACAACTTTTGGTGACTCAGTTGAGTTCAGTTCACTTCATCAGAGCTGAGTTGAGTTAGATATGCACCCCCACCTACTGATTGACATGTAGTTGAGTTCTATTCATTTAGACTCAATCATTACTGCCTCTGATTCAGTTAGGGTTCAGTTAGAGTTAATTGTGGCTGTGATTAGTGGTTAACTGATGTGTTTAATGTGCCTAACTGACAACTAAGCCACTCTCATGTTTCCAATTCGAATGACCTCCTTGGGATTCGAATTGTCTTGCTATTCATGCAAGTGTAACATATTGTATCTCTCCTTTTGATTATTGAATACATTCTTACAGCTGCAACTTCTAATTGCAGTGTGTTTCATGTCAAATTTCTTGTGCAATTGATTCTGAATCTTTGTGAGTTGTTCCTTGGTCCCAAGTTACCATGACTCAATTTTCACAGGGTCGTCTTAAAGAATTATATCAAACATGTTTTTTGTTTGTGGACTTAAATCCCTTTTATCTATTATCTTGCTTATCCTTTAGTTTATCGTTCCTACTCTTACCTTGCTCATATATGCATTTATCCTTATGTATCCATTCTTTTGAGGTATTAGGCTCATCATAAGTTATTTTTCCTTGTGGAACGTTGGTAAACCGCCGAGGAAACGCTAGATCTTAAACTTTTCCTCTTCGATTGAATCCACATAGCTTAAAAATTCCAGGAATCACTTCTCATTCTCCTCCATTGTCATATTCCCTAACCGAAGTTAAAATAACTCTAGCATATTCTTATCATAGTACTGTTTTGAAAGGTATTCCTGCTTGAAATGCCTTTGGAATCTCCTCCATGAAATTTCCTTTTCATCCATCTTTTCTACTCGCTTCAGTTGCTTCCACCACATGTAATATTTTCCTTGAAGGTTATAAATGGTGATATGAGCTTCTTGATTACCAAAATAATCTTGCAATCATAAATACTTCTTCATTTCTAGAATCCAAATCTTTGTAACTTCCCCAAAATTTTCTCCATCAAAGATAGGAGGTTTGAGTTTCCTAAGTTCACCCTAAAATGTACTTCCTTCATGCTTTCTCTTCTAATGTCTTTTAGGATGAACATGATGTTGAATTTTAGGTTCCTCCTTCTTCCGATGACTTTCAATAGAGTGTTATCAGGAGTGCACCCTCCTTTTACTTGAGTCATTATCCCTAGAATGTTGGTATCGTTCAGGAATTTCCTTATTCAAGTGTTCTTCACCTCCTCCTTTTACCACAAAAGATACTTGTCGGACTTGGTCTTGTAACTTCATCTCGTTCAGGATCATTTGTTGATTTATTTGATTTTGTTGTTCCATGCACTAAAGGATTTTTCCATTTCCAATGTGGATACCTTTGAAAGTTTCAAATACTTCCAAGGATCCCATCTTAGGATAATAACAATTGGATTCTATCTCTTGGTCACCTATTCTCACCTCTTCAACAAAGTGAGACATATATGGGATTTATTCCCTTCTTGTAGTATTACTTCCTGAATGTACTATCAATCTACAATACAATGGCCTAAAATTATGTATTGTCACTAGCAATATGAAATCACCCATGATAGTTAGTTTACATCAATTATTCATATGGATAATATGATTTGCATTATCCACATGCAACCATCTCGTATATGAAATTTCACAATAACAAACAACTTAAAGAGTTTGTACTCTTTGCAAAATCAAATCAATTCCTAGAGGATAAGCATTAAAAACGTAGCTCTGATACCAGATTATAATGTATCCTCATGCTACACAGCCACACAGATGACCATCTGAATCTAAAAACATACACATCTCTAAATTGGCTCTTAATTTCATAAAAGATTTAATTG
Source organism: Pseudotsuga menziesii (assembly GCA_001517045.1). Taxonomy (NCBI): domain Eukaryota; kingdom Viridiplantae; phylum Streptophyta; class Pinopsida; order Pinales; family Pinaceae; genus Pseudotsuga; species Pseudotsuga menziesii. The sequence continues at coordinate 478,079 of LPNX010211580.1, read as the reverse complement.
AAAATCATTAATCCAAACACAATGAGTCCCTATCAACTCAAAAATGAAGAATCATAGATCAAATTAAACCTAAAAGACTAAGTAAGGATTAATCATAGATTAAAATTAATTAATCAATCTTAAAAAACGCTAATTAAGTCATATGATGGATTATTCCGCCTCTCCAACTTAGAATTGTTGATCCTGATTCCCAACGTCAGCATGTCAAAATTTGGAAGTCAGCACCATAAAAGAAAATTTACACTGACCACTCCCAACTTTTGATTCCCGACTTACCAGTTTGACAATTGAGCTTCTTCCAATTCCCCAAATCGGCAGACAATGGACCTTCTTCCTGCTATGCTTCTCTGCACTAGATTACTTCAAGAATTCGATCTTTGCACTGTGTTTTTCCTCCACGTTCTGTGTCACACTCTATTCTGAAACCCAAAAAAATCCCCTACATTGTTCCATAAACAATCTTTCTCCATTGTGTTATGTCCCATTCCCTTCCGAATTCTATGTTCTCCTCCCTAATACCACATTATGCTTAGCACTCTTCACAAGTAATGCCTTCTTTTCCCCGATATGATTCCACTCCCACATGAACTTGTTCTTGTTCCATGCCACTCATCTAAATCATTAATCTATATTTTAAACCATCTTTTAATCCATCGTTAGTTCTTGAGTCAGGTTAAAGGTTTAAGGAAGGAGATTAAGGTTTACAAAAAAGTCTTAGGGTATTCTGTTAAGTCTATGAAATTCATTCATAGTAATATTGAGACTAAAGCATAATCTTACAGAAGATTCAAGACAATTTACACAAAAAATGACATAACAGTGCTGCAATTGGAGGTTGCAGCTGTATATTATCAATAATCAATAATTAGAGATGATGCAATGTCATACAATTTTCATGAAAGAAAGAGAATTTGTATTCCTTTGAGGTCATTTGAATTGCATAGATGAAAGTAGCTTAATTGTCCCTTAGCCACACTAAACACACCAGTTAACCACCAATCAAGCCATGATTGACTCTAACTGAGTCCTAACTGAATCAGAGTGCAATAATGATCGAGTCTAATTGAATAGACCTCAACTGCATGTCAATAAGTAGGTGGGGGCACATCTCTAACTCAAGTTAGCTCCGATGAAGTGAAGTGAACTGAAACTAGTCACCATAAGTTGTTGGAGGCGCTTTAATCACTCTAGTTAACTCAAATCATCCCAAAATAGACAATGAGATGAGGAAGGCGCCTTTCCAACTCAACTTAACTGATTGTTAGGTGAAATAACATTCAACTAACTAATTGGTGCACTGATAACAAGCAGATCACCTTAGATTTTCTCCCTGATTGAAGGAGGAAGCCTAGTTAGCCTCTCTGATTGAAGGAGAAGGCTTAGTTGGCCACCCTGATTGAAGGAGGGCATTGGTGTGCTGATGCTGATGTCAAGAGTGTGTTGGTTTGCTGGTGTGCTGATGTTGATGTCAGGAGTGTGCTAGTGTGCTGATGTTGATGTCAGTAATTCGAGTCAATTAACTTAGGATAGTGGGTAATTAGGCCAAATTGACCAAATAAAGGTGTGTGGGTTGGATAATGACTCCAACACCCCTCCTTAAGCTATACTCATGTGGAGGAGTAAAAATAAAATGCTAGGGACCTGACAACAAAGGCCATAGGTCACCATGTACAAAAAGTAACTCTAAAATGCTCAAATAAAATGCTAAGTGGGGAAAGAGGGAAAACCCAGTGGGAGAAACCCCTCGTCAAGTTGAACACTAAAGAAGTAAATGCCTTCACCCTGATGAAATCACCCCCAATAGTGAATAGAGGTAAGTGAAATTTTTCTCAGTAAATTTCTTGGTGAAAATATCTAGAATCTATTCAACTGTAGGGCAGTATTGCAGAACAATTGTCCCGTCATGCACCAACTCCTTGATGTAGTGCATGTGGATCTCAACATGTTTGGTCCTCTGCCGCTGAACTATATCTATTGAGATATTGATAGCACTTTGGTTATCACAAAATATTACTTTGGACAAAACAATACCAATCTCAAACTCTGATAGAATGCCTTGCAACCAAACAACTTGGATGCAAGCATTCACTGCTCCCCTGTACTCGACCTCTCCTGAAGAAAGTGCAATGGAAGCCCGATTTTTGCTGAACCAGCAAATGGGGCCACCAAAAAACATAAACACATACCCAAAAGTAGACTTTTGATCTACAGAATCCCCTGCCTAGTCTGAATCTGTAAAACTGACCAACTCTAGCTCAGAATCTGCAGCATAGTGAATGTTGTAGGATCTAGTGCCCTGAATGTACTGAAGGATCCTCTTGGCTGCCTTCCAATGGATCTCAGGATGCTTCTGCATATATATTCATACAACATTCACTGCATAACAAATTTGAGGCCTTGAATGTGTCAAGTATAGCAAGCTTCCGATCAACTAGCGGTAAATTGTGGAATCCCTGGGTGGAGTGGATTTTCCCTCATTAAGACTAATTCCTGAGAGGAAAGGAAATGGTGCAGCCTTGCAATCAGCCATGTTAAACTTAATTAATAGGTCTGCAATATATTTATACTGAGTTACCATTATCCCATCAAATTCTTGTGTGATTTCAATCCAGAGAAACTGTCTTAGCAGGCCCAAATCATTCATTTCAAAAGCATCATGAAGAGCAATTTTTATAAAGGAAATCGAAGCAAGTGTGCTTCCTGTTATCAAAATATAATCAACATATAATACTATGATCATAATATTACCATCATACTACTGCAAATATACATTATGATCATATTTTCATCTTTGGAAGTTTTGTGAGAGCAGAAAGGCATCCATTTTGGCATACCAAGATCTTGGGGCGTGTTTCAACCCATATAATGATTTCTGCAACTTACACACCAAGGAATGATATGATGTATAGCCTTCGGGATGCTTCATGTATATCTCCCCTTGCAGTTCTCCATGAAGAAAATCACTCTTGACGTCCATGTGATGCACCTCCCAGTGCTTGGATGCAGCAATGGCCAAAACTAGTCTTATGGAATCCATCTTTGCCACCGGTGCAAAGGTCTCATGATAGTCCACTCCTTGAGAACCCTTTTTCAACCAACCGTGCTTTGTATTTGTAGGTTGTGCCATCTGCATCAACCTTTTTCTGATATACCCACTTGCATTGAACCAATTTCCTCTCGTGCGGAAGGGAAACTAGCTCCCAAGTTGCATTTTTTTGAAGAGAATTGAACTCTTCGTCCATAGCATCTTGCCATCTCGGATATTTTAGAGCATGGTAGTAGGAATTTGGATCAGAACTAATCATCAAATAACAGGTCTTGGACAACAATGAATCATGACAAGAGAGACCAATACCTGCTCTTTGAAAATCAGACCGGGTTCTTCTTGGATCAACATGATTTCCAATGTTTGTCCCAGCGGAAGAGAGTGTCTTTTTGGCCCAAGTTGGGAGATGAGTGGACACATCAGAATCTGATTATGAACCTGATTTACTTTTTTCACTGATATCAGACATCATATCTGCAATATCAGAGCCTTCACTCCCATTTTCATCATCCAAATGATCAACATAACATGAGGGAATTTCAGTAGCTTTCTCCTCGACTAGTTCTACCTCTTGGAGAGGTTCTTCAAAACAGACACTTCTCTCAATGAATATATGTTCGGTTATGATATTCAGAAGTTTGAATCCCTTTGATTCTTCTAGATATCCAATGAACAAGCATTCAATACTTTGTGGTTGCAAATATTTCATCTTGTCAAGCGGAATTCGAGCCCATGCAGTGGACCCAAAAACTTTGAAATTTGACACATCCGGTTTGTGTCCAAAATAGGCTTCGAAAGGAGTCTTTCCTTTCATGGAAGAGTGATGGAATATATTTTGAATGTGAGCAGCAACATTCATGGCATTAGCCCATAGGTTTGTAGCCAAACCTTTGGCTTCCAGCATGCAGGTAGTCATCTCTTTGACGGCCCGTTTTTTGTTCCGCTATACCATTTTGTTGGGGTGTGTAGAGAATGGAGTGCTGGATTTGGATCCCACTGTCAGCACATATTTGCAGCAATTCAGATTTTATATAATCTCCTCCATTATCATATCTGAGATACTTTATCTTCCTCCCATAATCATTCTCAACAGATGCTTTGAACACGGTGAATCTTTCCAAAACTTTAGATTTTTTCTTTAAGAAGAAAACCCAAGTGTATCTAGAGACGTCATCAATGAAGGTGATTACATACCTTGAACCACTCATGGATATTGTAGGCATGGGTCTGCTGATATCATAATGAATCAACCCAAAAATACTTTTTGAACGGCTTGCCTTTCCCCGATCAAACTTGTGCTCAGGGTGTTTGTCGACAATGCAACCTTTGCAAATTCCATTGGAAGTTTTGATGGTTGGGAGGCCTTCAACTATGGAATGGTTCTGAAGTTTATTCAAGTATTTGAAGTTCAAATGACCAAATCTCTCATTCCATATCCTATTGACCTCATTCCCATGAGTCAGAAGAGCGTTGGGCTTTGCATCCACCACAAACTTGGAAAACTCATAGGCCTTAGCATGATGATTTGCTATGCTTGTTGCAACGAGTTTCCCGCATGCAATCTCAGTGATTTGAACATCATTCGGGCTGAAATTAACTCTCTTGGGCACTCCGCTGTGTGTCATTTGATATACACTCAAGAGATTGGAGGCCAAGGAGGGTACATACAGTACCTTTGCCTTTCGAAATGATCTGAGAATCATCTCCCATGTGGATGGGAATGCTTTTGTCGGTGTCAAGGGATGAGAAGGATTCTTTGCTTTCCATCATATGGTTTAAAGCACCAGATTCTATGAGGAGATCTCTAGGCTTCGAAGTGCTTGCCATGAGGGCATGTCCTCTTTCTGGGTGGATGTCCCGATCATGATTATCTCTCTTCCGAACACTCTCCGAAAGATTGATATTGTTCCTCTCAAGGAGAAGAGTCATTTCATCAATATTTTTCTTCATGCAGGCATGTTTAGGGTGAAATCCCTTCCCGCAATAGGAACACTTGACTTTTTCTTTTCCTTGGTTTCCTTTTTTCTTGTGCTTCTTTGAACCGGAAGGCTCTTCTTACTGTTGGTTCTTCTCCTTTAGATTCAAAGCATCAAACTTAGTCTTTTGATTCTTTTGCTTTCCTTTACCCTTCGTATCTTTGGGCCCCAAAGCAAACAATGCTTGATCTTTGGAGGATCTGATGATCCCCATCTGCACAAGCTTGTCATGCTCATTTGTGAGGGACTCAATGAAGTCATTGAGAGAAGGAATTTTCCAATTCGGGGTTGTTATCTTCCTGGTATGGAATGTGGAAATAAATACTGAGTAATCCGATCCAAGTTTTGAAAGGATGGAGAGAATGAGCTAATCATCCTCTTTCTCCACCTCACACTGCTTCAATTGGAGCACTCGGTGCTTGAATTTGGTGAAGAATTCATTGAGAGTTTTGAAATTGCTTGGGTGAAGAGAAATCATCTCATTCTCTAGCTGATAAATCGTCATGTCATCTTTCTTATCAAAGAGATCAGCAAGTTTATCCCAAATTTCCTTCAGATTCTTCAATCCAGTGACATGGAAATGAAGATCTTTGGAAATCGACAGGCGCAGAAACCCAAAAGCTTCATCCATCTTATTCCAGTATCTAGCTTTGTCCAAAACATGGTTTGGCTCTATTTCAGTGTCCATTGTGACTCTGTAGAGTTCCTTGGCACGCAGTTGAATCTCCATGTCTCCCTTCCATTGGTGGTAATTGGAAGGAGTAAGAGGATGCACAATAGAATCCATTTTTCTAATGTAGCGAATGCAGTAGAAATATTTCAAAAAACCTGCAAAAACACAAAAAGGGCACCGTAAGGTCAAAAATCCTGCACTTTTAAGGTTTTCATCCCAACCAGCTTAGTCAATCAAGTAAGCTTGATCAACAACTCCTTTGCTTAGGACTTATGTGGTAAACCTTTGGCTTCTAGTGCAGTGCTTGGACTTTTGAGCTTTTTGCTCAAAATGCATGCTAGATCTGTCAAAAATATTGTTTTTGAGAAGAAGAGCTTCATCCCACCGTGGCTCTGATACCATGTGAAATTCAGTCACAATAATATTGAGACTAAAGCATAACCTTACCTAAGATTCAAGACAATTTACACACAAAATGACATAACAGTGCTGCAATTGGAGGTTGCAGATGTATATTATCAATAATCAATTATTAGAGATGATACAATGTCATACAACTTGCATGAAAGCAAGACAATTCAAATTCCTTGGAGGGCATTTAAATTACAGAGATGATAGTAGCTTAATTGTCCATTAGCCACACTAAACACACAAGTTAACCACTAATCAAGCCATGATTGACTCTAACTAAATCCTAACTGAATCAGAGTGCAATAACGATTGAGTCTAACTGAATAGAACTCAACTACATGTCAATCAGTAGGTGGGGGTGCATCTCTAACTCAAGTCAGCTCCGATGAAGTGAACTGAATTGAAACTAGTTACCAGAAGTTGTTGGAGGCGCCTTAAATCACTCCAGTCAACTCAAATCAGCCCAAAATGGACAATGAGATGAGGAATGCGCCTTTCCAACTCAGCTTAAGTGATTGTTAGGTGAAACAACATTCAATTAACTAATTGGTGCGCTTATGACAAGCAGATCAACCCATATTTTCTCCCTGATTGAAGGAGGAAGCCTAGTTAGCCTCCCTGATTGAAGGAGAAGGCTTAGTTGGCCTCCCTAATTAAAGGAGGGTGTTGGTGTACCGATGTTGATGTCAGAAGTGTGCTGGTGTGCTGATGTTGATGTCAATAATTTAAGTCAATTAACTTATGATAATGGGTAATTAGGTCAAATTGACCAAATAAAGGTGTGTGGGTTGGATAATGACTCCAACAACGTCTACAGGGTTAAACAAGGTTATAAAATTATCCCTCTAGGATACTAACAACTTCCCCCTCATTGTATTGGGTGAATACATGAGTCCCTGATCATCTAGCATTCTGGCTTAGTCATGAGCCATTGTATATTTTATATTAATGTTTAAAATAAACAAAGAGTTATGCCACATGGGCAGTCCTAGTCATTTACATTATCACAATATAAAATGGGGGTTTAATCCAGTGGTGTTGCATATATTCTCTGCATATCATATATATATTCATGTTGAATAATAGTAGTTTGATTGTTTTCTAAAAAAATTCTTGTCAAATATATGTATTTGAATTGGATTTCTATCTCACGATTAAGGATATATGTATGGATTCCTCAGCTGGCGCTGAGGAAATTCTGCTTTAGCACAAGGGATTTTTCATTTGGCTTCTAAGTAGGCCAGGGAGATCTCCTTTTGGTTATCCTCCAAGTTATAGTATTGGGTTTCATTGTTTCCATAGTACTAAGTGTCGGATTTGTAATGAAAAAAAATTGAATTATTCTCATATAATATACAGAGATTGGAAAGAAGAAGAGTTGTAGGGATAGTTGAAAGGAGAGAGCATAGGATGAGGAGATTCCAACACTATAGTTGTGGACAAAGGTAAGTATCCTTCCCTAGTATCCTTTTTTCCTTCTTAGTAAAGAATCTAAGTACCTTTTGATTGATTCATTAGAGCAACCTACAATGCAAGTCTGGTCGTGCATATTCACTCCATTCTCACGTAACTTCTCCAAACCAGTGCATTCCATGTAACACAAAATAGGGTAATGCATATTAGGTAAAAACCTCTCCAGTTTTTAATATGTGCATGAACACAATGCTAGGTGTCGAGTTCCCTACTTGACTTTTACTACACAGAAAAGTGGGAAAGGAAGGGCAATATAAATCCAACTACAATCACAAAGAGGAATAATGTTAGGGGGAGTATGACGTATTTAAGATGCCATCAAAGTTAGTAGAACAATCATGAGGTCATTACTGAGTAGATGGGTCTAAACTTCATGTCATGTTTGGTGAAGGCGATGCATCCAAGTAAAGGTTAGGAACAACAAATGTCATCGAGCATACAAAATTGTCACTAATTAATGCCACATCAAGCCACCTCCCTTCGGAGTGAACATTGAACATGAATATGAGAAAAAATAAAAACATTAAATGTTCAAAACTAATGTTAACATTAGTCTCAGAGTGTTTTAAGTTTGATAAAAAAAATCGCCCTTATCCTAAGTTTGAATCGAAAAAAATCATCCTTGGCCATGATGTTAGTACAAGGAGATAACTTTGAATCTTGCAGAAGATAACTTTACTTAACTGTGAATGCCTTTTGAAAATATATTTCTTTGTTGAAAATAATCCCCCTTTGACTATGTAGACTCCCCTTTAGAATTGGCAATTTCTTGAAGCTTTATGAAGTAGCTCCCCCTATGTTCCTTAATAATTTTCCAAACCACTACTTTGCTAGATTTTCATCGATCTTCCTTTTATGTTACTTAGACCCCCCCTCAACATTATCCATAATACTATGAGCCTTTATGCCAAACCATTTAGAACAATAGGTACTACTCTGCTATAGGATCACCATTTGTAATCTTAACACCTTTGTTTTTGCTTATTGATATGTCACTACTACTTTACACTACAACTACTGTAGAGATGTCCTTTGAGTCTTCTATATTAACTTGCTTTTCCTTCACATCTTCAGCATGCCATACCAATTCCTTTCTATATTCGATCTTAGGACCTGTTTGGCTTTTATTCAATGTATTTCCCATCTTTAAGATAAGAGAATTGCTTTGGTTTCTTATATTGAGCTGTGAACTTTGATCATTTTTATAGAGGACCAATCCACAATCTTCTTCCTTTCGTCCTTCCGACTTCTTCTTCAATATTTCTTATATTTGATATTAATATTCTCCTTTATGGAAGTTTTTATCGTGCTTCTACAATCATGAGCTATGTGTCCATATTTTTTGCACTTGTAGCATTCAATGTCATAATTCAAAGCTCCAAATTTGTTATAAGTTCTATCAAATTCCTTAGGAGTCTTCTCATCATCATTCCCGAAGTTTTCATAGCATTAGGCTCTGCAATTTACAACCTTATGCCCAAAATTATTGCAAGAATAACATATGTCAAAGAAAATATTTTAGTACCTAGATGTAGAATATCTTCTAGTTGGTGCAAATCTTTTAAATTTGGAATCTTGAAACTTCATTATTGTCAGTGCTTGCTTCCATACACAATCTTCTTCAGGACTCTTGTTTGTCACTGCTTTCTGTATATCCTTGTTTTTAGGCTCGGAACCTTGTACAACATCTACATAACTTATTTGTATTTCTTTCCCCTTAGAGATCGAACCCTCATCATTTTGTTTATATCCAAGACCATATTTATCATAGAATGGGATTTGGTTGCTAATGATTTCATCCAATATTTTGTTGTTGTTAACAAAGTTTTGTCGGATGTCCTTCTTTTGTGATTCCTTTCTGAGAGACTATTTTTGCTTCCAACTCTTCTTGTATCTTATCCTTTTCTTCTAGTCTTCTTCTAAGTGTTTCTTTGATTACCTTCGCTTCTTCCAACTGAATTTTTAGATCTATAAAGAACTTCTTTGTCTCTTCAAGGTTACTTCTAGAGATTTCCTTCAATTCACCCAATTCCTTTTTTAGTAACATGTTTTTCTTCCTTTCTTTCTTTAGTTCACTTAAGGCACTGATCAATTCTGTCTCAATATGTACTTCTCCATCCACATAGTGTTCCTTATCACCATTAATAGTTCCTTCTAAAGCCATGAAGAGCACTTTTCGTGAGTCATCATCACTATTATCCTCTTCATCGGATGAGGAACTATCCTCCTTTGAATAGAGACTCTTCCTTTTCACAATTTTCTTGTTCCTTTTCTAACATTTCTTTTCATTTTCTTTATCATTATCTGACCTTTTTGCATAACGACACTTTGAAGCAAAATGACTAATTTTACTACAATTAAAACATTTGAAAGCAAGCTTACCTTTGTACTTACCATTTCCTCGCTTTAACTTTCTCACAAAATTTGCTACGTCTTCATCATCCAAGTCATCATTGCAATTGGAACACGAACATTATTTTTATTTTTGCTTCTTATACCTTGTCTTCTTGGAAGTATGTAAAGTTGCTTCCCTACTAGTCGAATGTTCATGTTATGTTCTTGTTTTGTGTTCTATAAGAATTCCATTTAATTCATCCACACTTAAAATATATAGATCTTCTCTTTCTTCCAGGGATGAGATCTTAGAGTGAAACCTCATTGGAAGAGATTTAAGGATCTTTTGGACTATCACTGAATTATCAATATTTTGTCCTAGACCCCTTATGGTGTTCACAATTTCATCTATTCAAAGAAAATAAGTTGCAATGTCTTCATCTTCCTTCATTTTCAAGTGTTCAGATTATCTTTGATAAGTTTGCATCTTGGATCCTTTGACTTTGGAATTTCCTTCGTACACATTTTTGAGCTTGTCCTAGATTTATTTTGCAGAGGTACAATGCATAACCTTGACAAATTATGAACTTGTTAAGCCCCCCAAAATAGAACTCATGGCCCTTGAATTGCATTAAAAAAGTCTTCTATCAATAGTACCTGCAAGTGGATCTTTCTTTGGTGGATTGTATCTATTTACTACAGCTTTCCAAACATCAAGTACCAGTGACTCCAAGAATAACTTCATCCTTATGCTCCAAAAAGCATAATTCAACCCATCGAATAATGGTGATCCAAGTTTAGAATATTCTGCATACTTATCCATGATGATCTACCTTCAAGTGGTTAAATTGTCTTGAAGGAACCAACTTTAATACCGATTGTTGGACACACCGAACACACTGAGAAGGGGGGTGAATCATTGTGTGTACCTTTTATTACTTTTCAAAACTTGTTTATCAATAACTTACAAAGCACAACATTCATTAATACATTATCAACCTTGACATTTCATAAGCATATCATCATCACATCATCAACACATAAGAAGCATACACAGTACCTAATATTTTTACGTGGAAACCCAAGTACCAAGGGAAAAACCACAAAGATTGTGTTTATAATATAGAGATTACATTCAATGTGTTTACTAGCACCAACTTGAAGTAATTTCCAACTCCCTGATTTTCCAGCACCAATTAGAAGGAGGATCCAACCCCCTAGTTTATCAACTCCAACTGAAAGGAGGATACAACCCCCTAAGGTCACATGCTCCAACTTATAGATAGGACTCCAATCCTCAGTTACCATCAAATCACAATTATCAGGCACCAACATGAAGGAGACTACAATCTCCTATCCTTGCCCCGTCTTGTTGCCCTAATATGAATAGAAGAAACAATCTGTAATGATCATTGTATCACTGCTTCTAACAACTTGTACCTATATCACTGTCTTTGTTCCTATATCACTGTCCATGTTCTTGTATCACTGTCTCTTTCAGATTGTATCATTGTATCACTACCTCTGTCAACTTGTCACAATAATTGTATCACTACCTCTGTCAACCTGTCACAATAATTGTATCTCTATCTAAATGCCACAATCATTGCCTCTTCCAAAATGCCACTGTCAATGTCATAATGCCATAATCACTGTCACACTAAATCAACATGTACATGCCTCAAGTATATACTCAGAAACAATCATCCATCGATTTCATTTGGATCCTCAACTTTTACATCATATTCATTTTCAAAGCATTGAACATTCCAAGAGATGAGCCATATGCCACAACATAACCATGTACTATGCCAAGGTAATCACTATGATTTATGCCAACAACATCATACAATATGTCTAGATCATCACCATGATCTATCCAAATAAATTACCAAGATATATGCCATGATCATCGTAAATTGTGCACCAACATATATGCCAATATCACCATCAAGTATGCCAAGAGATAAGCACACAAACATGTACACACTTCATACCTTTTCAAGGCAACAAGATGGACCATAGTCCATGAGAGACATGACCATTACAAGAGAGAACCATGTGCAAGAACCATACCATATCTATGCCAATATGACCATCATCATATCCCATATAACATATATAATGACTTCAAATAGTTATACCAAGAGAGATGCTCACATACCAATATCCAAGATGGGCTCTATCCATGAAAGACGTGTGCCATCACAAGAGAAACCCAAAAGCATGAACCATACCTTTCCCAAGATTAAAATATGAAGAGACAATATAGAAACCAAAAGAGTATCTAGATAGATTCATCACATATCCCTCGCAACCAACTTTCCAACAAGCCAAGAATTTTGTAATTTTGATACCGTGCAAGAAACTTATGTCATTTTTCATGAATCTCCTCAATCCTCAAAGATGCCTGGAAATCGCTCCTCCAAAAAGTTTATCACTTTCTCTCCAAATATGCACAATAGAAAGAAAGACTTAATTGATTTTGAAATGAAATTTTTGTCGTTCTATTTATACACTTCATCATGATCTAGTAGCTTCTTTTAGTGTCTCCTTAAACTCATCTTTAATTTATGGATCTCCATATTTTAAGGGGGTCTTAAGGGTTAGTACCAAAACTTCAATATCACTCTATATCTTCTCCAAAGGGGCCCCTAGGGATTGACTACATCATCATACTTGGTGGATATGCCATCTTTTGCAGCGCTCCTTGCCACTCCAAGCGGTCTAATGGGCCAAAGTACCACAACTTTTAGGGTCATGTGGAGCAAGCATTATTATTTTAGGGGTACTTCAATTTTCACGTGAACTTGCTTCATACCAACTTTGGGGGACTCTTTAGGGCCTTCTTCACCATGGGTCATGTAACCCCAAACTCATGGGAGAGTGGACCAAACTGCATTGTTTATGGGATCCTTCACCTTTTATTTGAACATTGCCTTGTGGACCAATCCTTATTACTTTGGGGGCTACTTCTCATGCTCATATGGACCAATATTTCTTGTCATGTAGACCCAACATCACTAATTTTGAGGTTATGTGGATCAATCATCATGATTTTGGGATATCTTTCACACTTCATCCCAATATGCTTTGCATCAACCTTAGGGGCTCTTTAGGGCCTTCTCCAACATGGGTTATGTGACCCCACCCACATGGTCATGTGGATACAACACCACTATTTTAGGAATTTCTTCACATTTCTTACTTGCATTTCTTAGGAACACCTTTACGAACTTTCTTACACTTCTTATCATCATGGTCATGTGACCTACCATAATGGTCATGTGACCCAACATCATTTACTTAGGAAATTATTCACATTTCTTTAGGACACTTTAGGGACTCATTTACACTCCACATCATCATGATCATGTGGATGTTCTCTAGGGGATTTGTACCACTAATGTATAACTCAAAGTGTCTTCTCATGAGGGCCATGTGCAACCGCTACGCCATAAGGGGATTGCTTTGGGTTTATATACAATTGTGATCAAGGGATTCCTTAGGTTCTTCTTTAGGGGATTCAAGGCTTCATTATACATTCCCAAAAAATATATGTATACTACAACTGCATCATCATTACCACCTTTACACAACATATATTTTCACCCTTTTGACATCAATTACACCTTGTTTGACATCAATGACAACTTCTTCCAACAAAGCCATGGGGTCATTTTGAGGTAGTGCTTGCATGTGTAGTTATAACTAGAGATATTATATTAAATGACATCCTGAACCATGCATGCATAAGTGGATCAAATCCCACCCAATGTACTTCAAAAAAGAGAGTCCAAAGGGGTTGGATCCATTCGTGAAGAATGGTGAGTTTTTCACGAATGGGAAAGGTTCAATTCCGATGAGGACTTTTACTAGAGCCATGGGGTCATCTTGAGGTAGTGGTAAATTGTGTGATTGCACATACATATACTGTATTAAATAATCTTGTTATCATACACACATAACCAAATCCCACCCCATTGTCCTTCAAATTTAAAATTGGGTGGAAGGTACAAGGGGATTATCTTTGGTATTGTAGCAACTCAATAAATAAACATTTCTTGAGGACTAGGAATGGAGAGAAAAAATCAAGTGAAGGCCTATGCTCTTCTTTGAGTAAAGACGGCGATCACTTCAAAAATAGAGACAATGCTTGTTTTAGGAGACTCCTTAATCATCATTCAACACCTAACGAATAACTCCTTTCCATCAAATGACACTCTTGCAAGCATCATTTCAAGCATAAAGAGAGAAGTTCAATTTCTAAAAGAGGTTCAATTATATCACATTCTACGAGCCTTGATTCTATAAGTCATTGTTTATCCAATCATGCCTCTAGGCTCAAAGAAGGTCACTATAGTGGTAAAAAAATGGGTATTATTCTTTAAATCCCATCCCAAAATATTGTATGCACTTAATGATGAAATTTATGGCAGGGAATTATAGTTGAGGCATTAAATTCCACCCATAATGAAGGTGTCACATACCCCAATTTTGTAAAATTATGTAATTTGTTTTATTTTATTTTCTGAGACATTATGTTAAACTTAATCCTAAGTAGGGATTGATGACTCAGCAGAGTCAACAGTTATGGAGTGTAATTGAGAATATTTTATTAATAATAAATAAATAATGGAGACAACAGCATGGGAGAGCTGTTAAAAGAGGTTACTGGTCAAACTGGTTGTTGGAACTAGGTGGAGAGGCAAAGGACAAGTGGCAGCATCCTCAAGCACTTCCTAAGTTGCAAGTGGCAACTTCCCTATATTTGGGGTCATGATTCCCCAAGAAAGTGGAATGTGAGCAGGTGGCTCATTAAATGACAGTTAACCCAACTAAGACCTAGGCAATCTTTAAAAGTACTCAATGAAGAGAACTGAGGCTGCTCAGTTTTATTCCAGAAAGAATTCATTCAGCTGAATGTTATTCAGGAATTTCATTTGAGGAAAAGGGGAAAGACAGTAAGGAAGTGACTTTGAGTGGATGCTTGCAGAAACTTGATGCTGATTACAGCTATTTGAACTGAGGGAACTGACTAAGAGTTCTGAGTTGATACAGAGTTGAAAGACTGTATTTGTTTTGCTGCACCTAGTTCCAATCCAGGGAGACCAGAGCAAGCTCGGGGGTCCTGAGAAGTCGCTGTTTGAGCGCTCTCCAGGAATTTGGTAGGGAGGAACGGCCTCCCATTGCTGTTGCTGTCCACAGCATTTAACAGGTTTTTCATTCATATCTTTATGTCTTTCTGTGTATAAATAGATAAATGTTATGATTATTTAAATGTCTGAAAAATTGTTAGTACTTTGAAATGTTAGTAGAAAAACTTGTTAGTATTACTGTGTTTTTCCACATCTGATATCATCAGATAGTACTCTAGCACAGTATCTCAAGGCTTAGAAGAAGTATTCTTCTAAACCGAGTTCCCTAATTTATTTGTAGTCATTACAATTGCTTTACTGTTTATTTTCTTTTATTTAGCTATCCTTCTACAGTTTTTAATTAAATCTAAAACTGTAACTCTGTTTCTCTGGAAATTTTTAACTGTACATGAAAAAGATAGATTAAGTATGCTTGTAGCATAAGTTATAATCGTTATCTTTTGTATAAGATAAATATATTACGGATAAAGGATTTAGGTATTTTTCAGTTAAACTAATACAATTACAGTATTGTGTAGTAATTTGTATTGTAGTAAAAAGTGCATTTACCATAAATTTTGTACACCAATAATGTTATCAGCTCAGTGAAAAGCATACTTCACAAACTGTTATCTTTAAAAATAGATACTATTTTATGTTTATGTGTTTATATTAGTATTATAAAAGTTTACTTAAATATTATATAAGTACTACAAGAAACATTAAATTTCAAAAACCAATAATCATATATCACATTAAACAATAATCCTATTTACATCAAGAAATAGTATCGTTTTCTAGTAATTTTACATGGGGTTATATAAGTAATAATTATATAGATAATTACATACAAATAGATATCTAGTATATTAATATACAGAATAGAAATAATATATTATTTATGTTCTAGTTTAAGATGGGTTATAGATAAATAACGTTACTAAAGGACCTAGTATTAATAAAGAATATCTTAATAGAATGTTATTATAATAATAATTATTATAATATACAATAATAATTTCACAACTGTAAATTTAGGTTTTGAAACCCCAAGCATTTAAACCTTGCGAACTATTGGTAAGAAAATTATAAAGCTAGACAATAAAACTCTACAGTTGTTTTATTCATTTAAAAACAGTATTAAAAGCCTGCATGTTACTTATACATTATAGGTTCTAAATCACAATCTTATTAAACTAAAAAAATCAAAGAGGTATATTTATAAATCTGAAGTAAAGATACAAGCACAGAGTGCTCCATCATGGAGCTTAAGCTTTTAAAAACTAAACAATAGCATAATGAAATAAAAATAACTAAAAACATTTACAGCTGGGCTATTAAAATGAAACCCAGTAAGTATTTCCTTTGCTTTAAACTAGTCATTACAGCAGAAGTAATTGTGAGAAAGAAAAACCAGTTTCTCACATTATAAGTAACACTGAAAGTAAAACATTACTCAGCACAAGTAAATACTTAAGAAATTATTACTTGATTCATTTTAATAACCCATAACTGCAAATGCAAGGCCGATGGCCTGTAAAGACAAAAACAAAATACTGTAAAAGCAAGGCTCGCGGCCTGTAGAACATTATTCACATAATAATAACTCAAAGGCTTAAAGCCTGTAAACATTGTTTACAAAACAAAAACCTACAGTAAATAAAACCAGTTTACATCCACGGCCGTAGCCGGAAAACTCTTATAGAGTTAGGGTTTTACCCGAAGCAAAAACTTTAAAACTAACAGCCATCGCCATTCTTAAATAAAGACAAAGTATGTAAATGCAGCCTCGGCCCAGGAGCTGTATATCTTTTATCGCAGGGATTTACCCTGATAAAACGATGGAGAAAGCTACAGCTAGTGCAATAGCAAAGAACCTAAGAAATCACAGAAGTGCACGCTGTCAACACAACCAGCAAAGAGATGTGCTGTGAAAACCAGGCTTACCCGTGTAGCGTGGAGCTGTATCTCTTAATGATCTCATCTGCGTCGAGAAGGGAAAACCTGCCATCAAAAGGCAGTCGATCTTTTGAAGGGAAAACCTG
The DNA here is from genome assembly GCA_001517045.1 of Pseudotsuga menziesii. NCBI lineage: Eukaryota > Viridiplantae > Streptophyta > Pinopsida > Pinales > Pinaceae > Pseudotsuga > Pseudotsuga menziesii. Next base: position 460,983 of record LPNX010211580.1, on the reverse strand, counting down.
CCATCGAAGGGCAGTCTTTTGTTAGAAAACCCTAACAATTTATAACTGAACTAATCCTTGCTGATAAGAAATTTGTATTTGCAAACTTTTACCTGCGGTGTTGAGCAAACGAACGACCAGGAACCAGGGTAAGCAAACCCTTTCTTCACCTGTAAGAGTGGGCTGGCAGGAAACCAAATTTCTTTTCCCAAAGGAGGTACGACTGATAAACCACCATCGACTACAATGCTGTTAACTTTCGAGCCGTGAACTTCTGTACAGCACCACGAAGGAGCAACACGAAGGAGCACCACGAAGGAGCACCACAAAGGAGAGCTAAAAACCAGACAGTCTCAGGACAAAGATCAACCAGAATGAACCACTAGGGTTCGGCAGAGCTCAAGCCCGCAGGCGAGGGAATGACTGAAATAAGAAAAGGGGGCAAGTCAACTTATAATCACCCAATGCATGGCGAGGAGGCAGCCACGACAGCATATAAACTATTGCCAATGAGTGGGTCGGGTTGATAATGTTTCATATCATTGCAATGGCCAACAAAATTATGGTGTGAAGGTTCCAATATGATCACAACCTCGACCATTACCTGCGTTATAACAAACAACATAATGTTAGTTTTCTATTATAAAAACAAACGTTACAATGCAATACAATAAACTATATTATACCTATGTTAACCCTAGTTCGATGTGTTAATACTCCACGATATTATATAAACATTGAAATGTTTGCATTATAATGTTAAGCCTTTAACATACGAATCTTGCTTTGAAAACATTGAATTATAAATTGACTAGGTATTGTTAAACCTAGTTTAATAATTATAATATAAAATTATACTTGGAGACCTCGCTTGAGGTTAGTCCATTTGCCTTATAGCATAATCAATGAACTTATGTTATAAGACTTATAAAAACTTGAGTGTAGTGTTATTATCACGTGATTCATAAAATATATGCCTTGTGACCAAATATCTTAGTATAATAATGATAACAAAAAGTCTAACAATTACTTTTACATGTTAAAGTATTGTTATTATGAGTTAATTTCTCAAAGAGTGACCATGAACAACATGTGAGTTGTTCTATATCATGATCTATGTTCTTGTAAATGTTTATGTCCTTAAATAATTCAAGGAACTCTGTTTACTTACGTGAATTAGACTGCTGTCATTATCCATTCTAAAGGCAACATTAAAAACTTATAAGAACCTCTTTTTAGCCATTAAATTCTCTAATGAACAATACATTTGTAGCTTTTACCTAGTACTAGTATTGCAAGAGATTGTAGGTAATAGTTGGACAAGAAATTCATGTAAAAACTACCATCTTTATTTCTGAGGGTTTATTCAACTGAAAAGTTCATAGATGTAAATGGAAATGGCGATCTATTTTTTCTCTAGTGTCTTTAAACCATTTCTCATCGAATATTCTTCTTATCAAAAGTAAAATAAGGAAAGATTTACCTGTAGGAAGCTGAATAGTCTGGCTAACATGTGATATATTTATATAGTTCTTTACTGAATGAACTTGGTAACATCATATGATTTTATTACTTTAAAATGATCTGTTAGCAGCAATCCCAAAACTTTACCTGAAGATCTGTAAGAGAAAGGAAAACTGTGTACGTTAGCTTAGCAGCTAAGTAAGCCCAGTTTAACGTAGCATATCCCCTTGTTGTTGCAAACAGAAAACATTCAGAAAACTGACGAGAAACTCAACTAGTATTCAAAACAAAGTAAAGATCATGCAGTTACAAAATTAATAGCATTAACTAACCAGTATTTAACGATTGTATGAACATGTATTTATGCTATTTTTAAAAGTTTAATTTTTTTTGAAATTTTGGGGTTTTGACAGAAGGGATGTTGCATTTACCCTCACCCAGGTCTCACACATTCAATGGTTACAATAGCTTCATGGATTTGAAGCCATGGGGAATCGTCAGTTGTTTACATAAGGCATTTTTAACCTAAGGGATTGATCTCAAATATAGCTGGTAAGTAGGTCTTGGTCTATTATGTTTAGTTTGGTAGTAATTTATTGGTTTGTTAGGAAACATAGTGCTAGGGGGTTCAAAATCGGTCAGAATTTAGCTCAACCTACGTGTGACGAGGACCTTTTGGGAAACCTCTCGCATTCTCCTTCTATTTTGGGATCAATGTGGAGTTCTACTGCATATGGTTTAGAAGAGAAAGAGGTGGGTTGGTCTCAACCACTAATGCCCAACATCTTTTCTTAATGCATGCACACATGTTGTTATTTAAGTTATGCTTGAATTGTGTGTTCAAAGTTGGAATTTGTACTGAACATAAAATGAATATAATAATTAAATAATTAATAATGAACATAATTAATTATACTTAAGATGAAAGGACATGACCTTTCATTCACAATTCCCAATCCTTATTTAATAGGCGGGTTATCAACCATTGCAATCATCTTTTATCCTATCATCAATTTATACATTATTATGGCTCATTTGATTTACCAAATTTTCTGGTGAATATTATTGTATGAGCGAATAAATATTCGCTTCAGTGGTATCTGAGAGCTCGTTGCTTCATCTGGTCGGTGGTCAACAGATTCAGACCTTGTCTGAGAAAATCAGGGTTTCCCTGTGTTGTAGGTCTTTGACCTTTTCCTTCACTTAAAAATAAATAAATAAATTTATTTATTAAAAAAAAAAAGAAAGAAGAAAAAATTGAAATCCGCCAGCACCACATTACTTTTGCACTTGCTTCCCATCCCCACAGACTTCTCTGAGTCTCCATCTGCCTGCTCCCCTCCATCTCGCTTCATCTCTTCTGCTCACCATCTACTGCCCCACTCCAACCGCGCCCAACTCCACCATCTCCCACGCGTTGCTCAACCTCCACCACTCCATCCTCCCTCCGTGCGCACTCCTCCCATCCCTGTGCGTCCACCTTCCCTATGCGTCCACCCACCTCCATGCTGACCACCTACCACCCTGCTCCCTCTACCACCCTCATTGCTCCCTTCGCCACCTCCTACCACCCTGCTCCCTTCGCCACCTCCTACGCGTCCACCCACCTCCATGCTGACCACCTACCACCATGCTCCCTCTACCACCCTCACTGCTCCCTTCGCCACCTCCTACCACCTCCTCCATCCGCCACATCTTCACGTCGCCAGCCTTACGCCGTCACTCCCCACGACCTGCACACAAAAAACAAACAAACAAAATATTATAATATTTCAACAAAAAAAATAATATTATAATATAATATTCAAATATATTATAATATAGTTTCCAAGAATTATAATATAGTTATAATATATTATATTTATAATACTCTCAATTTGTTTTATTATATTAAATAATAAAATATTTTTTTTATTAAATAATAATTAATTATTATATTAAAAAAATTATAATAATAATTATTTTAAAAAACAAGGTTATTTAACCTAAAGAGAAGAAGACCAATTATCGTTGAAAAAGGAAAAAAAAATTAAAAAAAAAATCGACGACTATCTATAGTCCAGACAACCATTTAGTGTCGAAGAAATAAGAAATCATGGAATCTGGTTTGCGGCTACAAATAGAGAAATTAGAAGCCAAGTTAAAATGTTATCGAAGAGACAATGAAGAGTTACAAGACATGAATACGAAATCGGAAGTACTGATTAAGTTACATAAGATGCAAAAAGAGCGCAAGGAACAAAACATTTCCGACCATAAAATCATATAGAAAAATTCTTTGCCCAAATTGAGAAATTAAAAGACGAAAGTGAGTTCAATCAGAGACAAAAAATCAAGATATAAAGAAATAAATAAGTAATTACGAAGCAGAAATAATATGCTTGAACAAAATTGTTAACGACAAAAATGAAGAACTGACGCACATACGATAGAAATTAGAAGATCAAGAATCAGTGGTCGACTAGTATCGACAATAGATAAAAGTTATTCAACAACAAAATAACGACTCTAAAAAGGAACACAAGCTGGAGATCGCAAAGAGTAATAAAACAATATCCAACAATTCTGAAGAAATTTTCAGATTAAGAAATCGTAACAAAACCCTGATCACAAAAATAAAAAAATTGAAAAACAATAGCAAAAGGGAACACTCCAGTGAAGACCTCGAAGGAAAAATACTGGAAAATCAAGAAGAAAACTAGTGTCTAAATAATCGTAATCAGGAACAACAAAATCAAATCAAGGAGTTAGAAATTGAAAAGAAGTCGCAAGATGAAAGAATCGAAAAGATTCAGAATCATAACAATCTACTGGAGAACCAAGAAGCACAAATCTAGGAAAATGCATCCAAAAATCAAATCGAGGAAGTGAAGACAGTCCTCGTCGCAGTCCAAAAGAAAGAAGAACAAACAACACCTACACCTTACAGACATCCTAATTATAATCGTCATTTTGACCAACGACAGGGTCAAAATGAATATTCACAGAAGACTTATGTGGACATGCAAAAATATCGACATACTAAGCAACAATTGAGACGAATCATCCCACAAAAAGATCTCAGAGCTCCGATAAAAATAGATCTGGGATGGACCATAGCAGATACGATGCAATAATTCTCCTGGGGAATCCGTAATTCGTATCAGCTCATTTCCTCAAATGTCACAAATACAAAAAGGGAAAGAATCACGGTACGACATATTAAAGTAAATCAAACATTAATGTCAATACATCTTTGAGGACAAAGATTCCCTTAAGGAGAAGGCAATGTAACATAAAATGAATATAATAATTAAATAATTAATAATAAACATAATTAATTATACTTAAGATGAAAGGACATGACCTTTCATTCAAAATTCCCAAGCCTTATTTAATAGGCGGGTTATCAACCATTGTAATCATCTTTTATCATATCATCAATTTATACATTATTATGGCTCATTTGATTTACCAAGTTTTCTGGTGAATATTATTGTATGAGTGAATAAATATTCGCTTCAGAATTAGATAATTAGTTCTTGTGATTTTGTTGAGGTAGATTTCTATCCAATTGCTTGTGAATTGGAAATATTGAGAGTATAATTTAGAAAATCTAAGTAAGCCATTCTAGAAATCTTGAGTGGTATAACCTGGAAAACTTGTAACTGGGTGACCATAGACAACCATTCCCAAAATTATCAAAGAGACATCCATGAAATTATAAGGTTTTTGAGCAGGCAAGAGGAACTAATAAGTGGCAATAGAAGCTCAATATTCTTAGTTAGAACAAAGGCCTATGAGTTAGAGCACCAACATACATAACAAAATGCCATAATCATGGATATTTGGTTAAACAAAAAAGACAAATATAGGATCTAGAAGAAGAATGCACCAAACTCAAAGACGTGGTTATTTCCCTTAGGAAGGATTAAACTTCTTCAATTGTCAATATGAACACTTGAGTCAAATCTTTCCCCATAGAATTCAAGGAAGAATAATTTGTCCATAAACTTCTAGGGGGCATGGAGATTACCAAACACGTTTTGTTGCCCTTGAATGAAGCCATGAATAAGTGTGCTTACTCTAATATAGTTTCAATTATGTTTTACTTGGTACCTTTTGTGGAAGTACAACTATTACGTTCAAATATTTAAGAACAACGAATTAATGTTGGGGTGAGATTTTTTACTTTCTATCATATGTATATTCAACATTTTTTATACCCTAAAAATCAAGTGCTTACATGAATCCATGTGTCGAGTTCATATTACTCATTTTTCAATTTCAAAATATCATTAATAAAAGTCTAGAATTGAGTAAGGACCTGCTTACAGGTTTTGCTTGATTGCTTGAAATATGCCAACCTTCTATACTTCCTATACTTTTTGAAACTTGACATTCAAGAGAACTTTCACAATACTTAATGAGTTAAAATAAATGGCAATTTGGTAAAAATCATTAAATCAATAACAAAGAGCAACCTAGGCTATTTTTCATGGTTATCTTGATATGATGTAAAATAAGCTAACATCCAAAATTAATTTCTTATAAGACACTCTAAACATTTTCCTAATCCACCCTAGAAGACATTGTTGAAGGCTCAAACCTATCTCAAAGAAGAAAGTGGGAGCAAATATGTTCTTGACTTATGTAAGTAAAAGAGGAAATTACTCATAACACCAAATAAATAAGCTCCAAATATATTCAAATATAACGCAAAAAGAATGATTATATTTGAAACCTATCATATTTAAAATTTTATGTTGAAAACCAAGGCACACACATCTCAAACAATCAAGCAAAAGCTTTAAGTAGGCCCTTATCCCATTTTATCCTTCTACTAACGATATTTTGAATTTGGAAAATGAGTAATATGAACTCAATGCATTGATTCATGTAAGCACTCGGTTGTTAGGGTACAAAGAATGTTGAATATAAGTATGATAGAATGTACAAAAAAAACTCACCATAACATTAACTAGTTGTTCTTGAATAGTTGTTGAACTACCTCTCACACTGCTTAAAATATCCATTGTGACTTGTTTTTCTTCATGGATATGAGAAAGTCTTTCTATTAGATGCAACATCACTTTTCAACTTGTTACATAGTGCTTTAAATTGACATTGTATTGTTGCAATTACTTATCGAAACCTATCATCTTAATATTTTATGTTGAAAACCAAGGTAGGCACATTTCAAGCAATCAAGCAATACCTTTAAGTAGGCCCTCACTCCATTCTATCCTTCTATTATTGATATTTTGAAATTGGAAAATGAGTAATATGAACTCAATACATAGATTCATGCAAGCACTCATTTTTTAGTGTATGAAGAATGTTGAATATAAAAATGATAAAATGTACAAAATACTCATGAGAACATTAAGTAGCTAATGTTGAATAGTTATTGAAATACCTCTCACACTACTTAAAGTATCCATTATAGTTGTTGCTTTTCTTTATGGATATGAGAAACAATCTCTACATTAGATGCAACATTACTTTGCAGCTTGCTACATAGTGCTTTAAATTGGCATTGTATTGTTGCAATTACTTATTGATAATAGAGATGTCACATGTTTCCATACACATAGTACACATTACATTGTAACAATGTATATTTAAAATTTTGGGTGGTTTTGATGCATGAACCAATGGAGTCAAATTTGGGTGGTTTTGATCCTCTTTAGGTTAATCCTGACTTGAATATAAAGTGATTAAAGGATAACCTTGATTCGGTCAATAATGGGTTTACCATCGGTGGTTTATAGGCCCATCGTATTAGCATATGATGAAGCCTATTTAAAGGCTTGAGTAGTTCCACTATAATATGCATAAAGTGGTTGATGTTGTTAGAAGTGGACAAGACTAATAGATATTTATTTGGTTTTAGTTTTCCCTATAAGGGTTTTTAGGGTAAAAATAATTGCTTGTCTTATGTGCTTGTTTTTATGTATTATTTCTTCTAACATGTGGTATTAGATCCAGGAAAAGAGTGGAATGATGCTTGGATCCATGGAGAGAGCATGTGGGATGAAATATTGAGCTAGGAAATTACACATAGCCATAATGGCACATGATAAAAATGCATGGCAGTGATCTATGTGAAGCATTAGCATAAGAAGCACATGGGAGATAGAGGAAGAAGTAATCGACTCACTATACTGCAAGCATTATTTTTAGAGTTGGATTTAATCACAATGTAAATGGGCATACGACTATAAGACCTATTTAGGCATGCATACCCCTAGATTGGTGGGAGACCTATGAAAAGTCTAGATGTAAATTGAGGTAGACTAAAGAGGGGGGCACAGGGTTGAAATTTGGCGGGTATATGCACGTCACGAGGCATTTTACCCATCAAAATAGTATTACAGATTTTAGCAAACCGTATCAAAGAATGGGAAAACAATTTTACAGGACATATTTTTTAAGGTTAATTATTTTTTCAAATCGTCATTAGTTTTTATTAACATGCTTATTAAGATATGTGTATGGCTAGACAAGTGACTTGCAATAGGTGGTTGTTATAATATATTTAATAATGAAAATAGAAACTTTCCTATTTGGTTGAAGAGTATGTGAGTGAGTTCCCCTTCAATGGGGATGGATTTTCTTTCATTCCATTTCTTCTTTATTGCTTATATTGGCCTAGCATTGTCCCAATACAGGGTAGTGTCCTTCCTTTCAGTTCCTTTTCCTAGCGTTTGTGCCCTTCCTTTAGAGGATAAGCCAATTTTCAAGCCCGAAAGTGCAATTTTGAGAGAGAGAGAGAGAGATGGGTACCATTTTAGAAGAAGAAGTTTGTTTTAAACTATGTTAATGAAGGAATTAACCCAGCCACCCACCAAGCATCAACAATTTATTAGCTATCAATTTTACCAAGCATCAACAATTTATCAACTACTAAATTTACCAAGCATCACCTATGGAATTTTAGACACACTTGCTTTTCAGTTATGGTCCTCAAAAGTTAGAAGCACCTACTGAATTTAGATACCCATTTCTCTAGATAGTTTGAAAGTGCTCTCCTCTGGACGCCACAGACTTGAAGCTACTAATTTTGCTAAGATGCTATTTTCATTTTTTTTAAATTTGATAATAATATAAAACAAATTTTAATGAAACGCTTATGTGTTTTTACTTAAACATGAAATTGTTTTTGTTATTTTGATAGTGAGTCGGGTCAACACTTGTGACTAACAAATGGATGGAAACATGGTTTTGTTGTGGGAGGCTCCCAATCCCACTTTGTACACTTCCAATACTTCAAAGTTACAATTTATAGGTCTTGTTGCTAAACGTTTTTCATGTATCTATCCACATTTTTTTAATGATTTATTTGATATATGTTAAAACTTAGTACAACATTTTATTAAAATATCACAATTTCAGTTACAGCATTGACGCAACCTGTTAACCTTGCAAAATTTTGTATGTTGCATTACATGTGTCCTAACAATAATCTTCGGAAAAGATTCTAGGTTCCACATTTGGTTTGTTTCTTAAGTTTGTCACTTAATGTACTCCAGATGCATAGTGTTGGCACATGTTAGTTTTGAGTTGTTTATGTCACTGTTAGTAGGTATTTTTGTTCCACCCTCAATTTTCAAAGCACATGTTCAACAAAAACATGATAAATGAGTCTTTGTTATCATTAAATTGGAAAAAAAACTCAATAAAAACATATCCCTTAATTGGCAATCAAATTCTTTAATAAAGACATTATTATTGAGGGGTATTTTTTTAATAAAACTTCATTATTGAAGGGTTATTTTTTCACTAAAACATTGTGTGATGAGAAAGATAAAAGCTGAAAAAAGCAAAAAAAAAATAGTTGGAAGGGCAAAGATGAAATGAAATTCCAACACTGGGGGGGCATTTGTTATTTCCGTACCCAATTAAAATGTTTAAGGGGGATTGGTGCTTACTCTAAGTCAAGTTTAAAGGTGGGAATATTAGTTTAATCCTGAATCGGTTATAAAGTGATAAAATATGACCTTCATTCAATCAATAATAGGTTTACATTGATAGTTAACAAGCCCACAGTATTAGGTAACCCATTGTATTTTACCATGGTGTTATCATGTGATGAAGACAATTTAAAGGCTTGATTAATTCCATTATAAGATGCCTAAAGTGGTTGATGTTGATTGTAGTGGCCAATACTAATAGATATGTAATTGGTGTTGGTTTTCCCTATATAGGGTTTATAGGGTAAAAATACTTGTTAATCTTATGTGCTTGTTTTTTTGCATTATTCTTTCTAACAGTCCTCCCCGCCTAGGTTCTATTCAAGTGACATGTTGATATCATAATGAGTATAATATTGTAATGTATTTGTGCTCTATTGTTGATTTGTACTTATGCCCTAAAGAATATAGGGTTTTCCCTAGGTACCATCCTTGAAATGAGGGGAATTCCCCTTCAGGTTTTTCGCAAGTAATTTATGTGGAAAAAACAAATCTATTAGTAAAAATGCATAAGCCTATCTCTGTTTTAGATTAAAATTAATAAGTACAAATGTGAAGTTGTTGACTCACAAGCCATCCATTAGGGTTCTAATCCCATTGAGAATGTGTTCTTAAGTATCTCGCTTCATGGGAAAATTCACCTTGCACAAGGTGGACTGCATGAAATTCTTCCAATCTATCTTGTAGAACCATCACTTTCACAAAAGAAAGAAAGTAAAATGAAGAGGCATGACCTTTTTCAACTATGGCTTATGAAAATTTATGTTTTTTTTAACACAACCAAGTAGATTTTATTTTAAAAATATGGTAAAACATAACCATGAAGATACATTATTTTTTTCAAAAAATAACCCATGTCTGCATCCCACAGGATTGTTTCCAACATTCTAGTTTCTATAGGTAGCAGAGCAAGAGAGTTAAAGATTTCAAAATAGTAGTAGTTCAACTTATGGACTGAATCCTTATAAATAGTTATGGATATAATGTTCCTTGTAAGCATAGAGTGGCTTCCTAGCAACTCTTTGTGAGCTTCGAAAGAGATAGACAATTTCCCCAACTAGGCACTTTGTAGCCAAGCTTCATGTTCAAAATCATCAAATATGTGATTAAGTATGGAGACATGGTGGTTACTTAATGGATAGTTGAAATGACTGCTTCTATTTGTGAATTTGATCTATGTAGGGTTGATTAAAGGTATTTAATGTTCAACTTCATGTCATGAAACTCAACCACCAACTCAACAATCTATGCCATGACACCCTCCTCAGACTTCATGTTTCCCCTAGCCACGAATACCTAGACTACAAGCTTCAACATAGTGCTTGAACTTCCCTACAAAAGAGTGACATGGAAGTGCTCAAAGACCACCAGGTCAAAGACAGTGACATACAAGAGAGAACCAAAGGGACCAGCCCCAAAAAGACGCAACAAAACTATGGATTCCCCAAGCCAAACATGATAGAAAACAAATTCCTCTCCCCCAAGAGAATTCTCCATCGCGAATAGGATAACAAACCCAATAATGGAATTCACAGTCACCCAGAGCATTCCCTTGCCATTCTAAAACTAGGTAGAAGAAACAAGGAAAATACCAAACTACTCCACGTAAATAAGTTGCAATGCCATATTACCAAAATGACAAACATCTATTGGATGTAGTTTGGGTAGTTGGGAGGAATGATTGCTACCCTCTGCACCCAAATTCAATTATTGTAAGTGACATGATGCTTTCAAGGGTGGCAGGTACGAGAGGGTTTTTTTTTTACCTAGGAGGAAACAAAGTATATACTTTAGCTTGGTGTCCAGGAAAGAGAACAAATAATTAGGTGGAATGGGTTGCTTTACTCCAAGTGCTTGAAGTGATGACAGAATTGAAAATAGTGACCTACCAATTTTTTTCAGACTCTTGGATAGTCATCCAAAAGGTGAGAAAACTCCAAGAAAACCAAAAATAAGAGATTGGAAGAATCCATAAGAAGCTTGAAATGCAGATTAAATCCCTTCCGAATTTTCACTCCTACTATGTGAAAAGGATTACCAACATGGAGGCAGATGAATTTTCCAACAAAGGATGTAACCTTCAAGAAGGCGAAATGGCTATAAAGGACCATCAAAGGGTGATCAAATGAACTCAAATTTTTTCATGTTGGGCCTTTCTTTCCCCCTTAGTCAAATGGATAATCAAGCTTATGGTATAAACACCCATAGCCTATGGGGGATTCATAAAAATGACACCATCGACACCATGCAAAGAAGAGAAAGGTGGCAAAGGCTTAAGGGGTAAGCTACCAAGCACACAGGATTTAATGAACCTACCACCACTACATTAAATGCTCTAAACGATCATGTGACTGTCGTTATGGTGATTCCTTATTTTAATGGATCGTACGATCAGGATCCTTTCATCCTTGGAAGGATCAAGAAGCCAGGATGGATATATCTTAAGAACTTAACTCACTACCAAAGCTTTGTTTGTATCTTCATCTCCGAACCTGTCTCTGCTAGTAGTTGTGCGTTTGAAGAAATTAAGGGTAGTGCTTATGAGAAGAAGGGTATTTAGTCGGATGAAGTCAGAAGACGTGTTTGAAGAAATGAAGGGTGGTGATTATGAGAAGAAGGATATGAAGACAAATGAATACAGGGAGATAAAAGGATATCTGTTAGATTATAAGAAGTTGTTTTTTTGTGAGCACGAAGTGGCTACGACTATTTTGTAAATCCAACGCCATTATGAGCTCATGCTTTCCTATTTGGATAGTCGAATGGATGACGCCGAGACCAACACCAGGGTATTGACTAGAGAGGTTGAATTTGTAAAAAAATAAATACAAAGGATGGAGCACATTTTGGTTGAGAACTTTAATGGCATGATGAATTATCTGGGTAAGATGAGGAGTTATCTGGCAGGCTTGGTACAATACACAAAAGAAAGGTCAGCGCTACAGGAAAACCGTATCATGACAATGGTTGAAGGGATACAAGAAGAAATGAACGGTCTCACGACAAACATGCAGGGCTTGGTAAGAACACTGGAGCCTGTAGACTAGCCTGCAACTGTGTCTTCGATGGAAAGAGTTTCCACAGCCACACAAGGTGCAAAGAACCAGCAAAATAAGGATTCCCCAACGATTATACCTCAGCAATGAAGACTCTACTTTTTTTGTTTTGTCATGTCCATGTTTTTTTGTCTACTATTATGTAATCAGTATATAAGGATTTACTCTATAATAGGCACCAGAATGGGTTACCAGACTTGTTATGTAGAGGGTTTTTTCTGTGAAGGGGGCAAAGAGAACTTTGAAGTCTCTGTTTTTAAAAGATTGAAAATTTTGATTACTGCTCTGTAAATTTTCTTCTTTATAAATATAATACCCCTTCTCGCTTCCATTAGAAAAACAAAACCCAAACTTCAATCAATATGATGCATTCACTTGCACCTTCTCTGATGTGTGGAGTAATGGATCTTTCAATGCTCGTGCTTAGGAAGATAGACCTTTTCTAAGTGAATCCATGCACATTCACAAAGTCATAAATGATAGTTTAAAGTTCAAATTTATATCTTAGGGCAGCCATCGGATATAAGGTTGGCCCCCATTTTCCCTTATTTCTCCTTTGTCAAGATTAGTAGCAAGATTCACTAAGTGATCAACTACTTGGTTATTGCTTATGCTAATATGCACAAGCCTAATTCTATTGATGCACTACACAAGATCAACAGTATGAGATTGCAATATTCCAGTTACCATGTCCTTAAGCGATATACCTTTTTCGAGTTTGCAATACAATTAACTAAGAGTCTCCTAAGACTAAAACATCTCAAATTCTAAGAGAGATGACGAAATCCAAACCCATGAATAAAGCATACCTTTCCTTGTGATTATTTGTGGTTTTTCCCAAACAAACGTAAAACAATAGAACTTTATTTCTGTCAAGATCAAGAAGGATCCCCCCACTCCTGCTGCCCGATTATGAAAGTCTATCTTGCACATAACATAATGCATTTTTAAGCTCTATAATAGTCATATGTAACTCTTGCTCCATGTTTTTTAAATCCTCCTCTAATATCATAGACAACCCATAAGAAACCATAACCAATAGAGTATAGATGAATACAAATATAGTAGTCATACCCATGAGATAAATTTTCAAACAAATTAATGCTTTTATAAAAAAATAGTGATGCTAATTAATCTGAGAATACATGTATGCTTATGTTTGTTGATCTCATTACGCAATTGATCTTGCAACTCTTCCAATAAGTTAACCAATGAGGAAAATAATCATTAAACTTTATGCTACAAAGCGACAAAGAAAGTAAACATGGATTTACCTGGTATCCATCTAAAGCACTTTGAACACATTGTGGTTGTATCCATCTAAAGAAATAAGTTAAACTTCTTCCAAGAATTTTGAAATCCTATTATAAGGAAAATAATTGTACCATTTATATATACATAAGTATATTATGATAGGTTCCATACATTTTATCATAACTAAAATGAAATTCATGTAAATGGCTTGAACATTTGTGTCAAGTCCCCACCCCTCTACTCGGCAGAGAGGACACGACTAAAATAGCTATCAACTATTTTGGGAAAACTAAGCCCCGTGAACACAATATAAATTGCAATGAAATGCAACCATATACATATGCATAAATGATTACCAAACAACAGAACAAATTCATTCATTCACAACATGTAACATATTCATATTGATTTATAAAACAAACGCAGTTGCAAGGATTTAAACATAAGAATACTTATCTTAGAAGAAGTTTGTCCTGCAACCAGCTACGTTGCTACAACGTTCCACCCAACCATAGGCTAGTGTGCTCATCAATCTCTCAGCAACACTTCCACCCCCAAGATGGGCATGATTTCCACAAGGAGTAAGGGGAACATTAGCAGGCTCACACATAGCCAAGGATACACAAAAATCAGGCAAGCGAACACAATTGGGTTTATCAGGCTAACAGGGAGCTGGAAAGGTTGGCTACTAAGCTAGTTAGCCCAATCCAAGAGTTATGGACACCTGCACCAGAACTAGCCTGACTTCTAAACATCTACACACACCCAACACAAGGAAGCATCCCCTTCTCTGCAATACAGTCCCTCAGGATATGCCTTCCTTTCCAGTGTTGTTCAAGGGGTGTAAAGAAGAAAGCCAATCCTCTAGCTCTGTCTGTGAGGCTCCTACACACACTAGGTTTATCAAGCAGGCTCAAACCCCATTTCCACTCCAAAAACAGGTCACATCAAAACAACAGAGGCATACACAGCAATTGCCAGATGTGGGATTGATGAAAAACGTTTTTCAACAAAAAACGTAAACGACAATGGGTAAAACAACCCCCTTATAGCAATTCGATTTCCAGATTCATTTATGGCCCTAACGTGGCCAAAACGAACCCAATCAGCACCCAAAATTAGTGGCTCTGTTCTCCCACTCGTTGGGAAACACTAAACAATGAAATTCCCCACCGTGGGCATTTGGAAACGACACCAAAACACCCAACAGAGATCCCAACCACTATAAGTTAACAAAAACACTTCACAACGATGGTAAAAACACATGAAACTGCAAAAACCTGAATGGAAAAATGCACCAGCAGCTCCAAAAACGTGAGGAAGACAACCCAATCCCTGGCATTACAAAAACGACCTCCCATCCATGGGAAAATGAAGCCAACAACCAAAAACATGGAATGAAAAACACACACTAAAACTCCAGCTACTCCCAAAATCCTCCAACGTGAAGGAGAATGGTGAGGAAAATGGAAAACGTCGATGCATGGCAGAATGGCCTACGTTTTTGGGCATTTTCCTTGCCAGGGAAGTCATAACATGTTTTTCAAAAATGGGTTCTCTGCCCAATTTGATTTTTTGTCCATACTCTTCCCATTCCATGTAATAACTAACTCAACCACATTTTGGCATAAATAAATGATTGGGAGAAACGACAAGAAAGGTAGTTGACAATTTGATGGGTTCTCTCATGGAAATTTGGATTTTCCCCATTGGCCCCAAAGCTTAAATATCCCCCCCTTATTCTTAGGAAAATCATGCCCCCATCTCATTATTGTTGCATTGGCATAGCTGGTTGTGGGTTTTTTAATTAGTTACATATTTACATGATGATTCAAAATTATAATGTGCCGTCTAGCACAAAATACCATCGACAACGATTTTAATCACCGAAACATAAAACACTAAATTGATGGTGGGGCTTTTTCCTTTAACTCCACACCACGATTAATTACAATATATACATCATATACATTTAATGCAAACGAGGTCAAAACTGGGGTGTTACAGTTTGATTACCTTTAGCTTTTGATTTGCAATTTCATGCTTCATATTCATTATGGGAGGAAAAATTTCAAATACAATAAAACCATTTTCATTTAGATATGACATTTATTGACGATGAAAAATACCAACTTTTACATTGAGTTCACCCCATAAGCTTACCTCTAAAGCCACTGTTTTGCTTTAGTGGCATTCTCTTTCTTTTGTAACCTTAGATGCAAAGTCTGCACTAGTCCAGGTTTTTGATCTCTATCATATTTATCATATAAATGCCTTTTTTATTTCTTTAGAGTTCCTTGTTGGGTGAGCTCGAATACCAAAGAACGACATTTGCTACACTTCTTGAAGCTTTAAATTTAAGCAACCTTTCCAATTGCTTAACGATTTCAAATAAATGACAATTTGACAATAAATTATTGATGATGATGATGATGATGATGGTTAACGTCCACTGAGACCAAACTTTGGTCTATCGGACCTAAATAAACAAATTAATTAGTTTGTTTTAAAATTGTAGTCCTATGCTCAAAGAGCTTGGAGAGAAGCGTCCCGAGCTCACTATAATTTTGACATGTTAAAAGGCTAGGAAGGTCGGTATTGCAACAAAGATTGTGAAACTGAGATCTAATGTGGGTGTACGTAGGGCACTGTAAGAGGAAGCGGTTTTCATCTGCAATGTTCCTATTCTCACAGAGATGGAAGATCCTTTCCACCCATGGTGTTTTAGGAACTGTCCAATGACCTGTTTCACTATGGAGCTCATGAGAGTTAGTTCTTATCTTGGCAATATTAATTTTTTTCTTTGAACTAGTTAAAATAGAGAGATACTTTTGATCTTCTAGAGTAGGGTTGATGACCTCCTTATAATATCTTAATTTTCTTTTAGCCTCTAAATCTTTCTCACACCACAATTTCTCTTTAAACTTAGAAGTAGCAATATTTTTAATATTATTAATATTTTACAATGCAACATTTTTGTCAATCTCCCAGTGGTTTAACCAAGCCCTTGTATCTTTACACCAACCCCGCTTTAGCCTTAGGTGGTTTTGGCTGGAATTAAAAGCTAGCTTAGGAAGTCTATGGTCTCCCATGTTATTGATTTTGTGCTTCTTCAATAGGGGCCTAGTCATAGCTATGCTCTCGATAGGGGAAAGACCCACTTCTATAAGGAGAATAGAAGTGGATCTTTCCCCTGTTGAGAGCTTAGCTAAAACAATAACAAAAAACAACCTAGAATTTTTTCATGGTTAATACTACATAATGTTAGCTAACATTATTAATTTTTTTCATTAATAATAATAATAATAATAATAATCTATTTTTAAGGTCACCGCCAAGCGAGACACCAAATTGGTGTATGAGACCCCCTTGTTTGTGGGACAAGGGACCCCCCTTTGTGCAGCGATTTAACTGCTAAAGTCTACAGAGGTGTACATACACTACCCCCCTCTGGATTTGAACCCGTGACCTCCTAAGAGGAAACACATGCTCTTAACCATTAGGCCCACTCATGCTCTTAAACACTTGATAAGACAGTGGTGAAGGGTCAAGCCTACATACCATGTAAATAATTACCAAAGATCAAAGATATAGCTGAAAAAACAATTATGTTTTAAACCATTATCTTTAATATGTTATGTTGAAAACTAGGGTCAAACGCATTTTAAGCAATCTAGCAAAACCTTTTTTAAGTGGGTTTTTATTCTATTCTAACTTATTATTATTTAGTATAGTAAGGAGAGACTATATAATTTGTCTTATTTTATTAGTTTAGATAGTAATACAGAGAAATCAGAAGTATTTTTAAAATTTATAAAAAATAATATTAATTTGTTTTTTTCCTCGGATGCGGGTGACAGCAAAGTAGCTCATTGGTGCGCCATGCTTTGGTATGTACACCCCCTGCGTGGCAAGCAACATGCGATCGGTACGTCAATCAACTCTGCCATCTCGCCCTCTCGACGTTCTTCTCGTGTGGGGGAAGATTAGCAGGTCATTTCCGCTCCTACGACGTAGGGTGGTGACACCTTGTCCTCCTCCTAATATTTCATGGCGAAGCAAAGGTATTCAATGCGAGTTGGTAGAGGGTCTAGTCAGGTGGAGGGTATCTTCACCATGGATTATTGCTTCACTATCTTTGTTGGGTTTGGCTCTGCTTTGTGTAAAATTGGGTCTGCTGCTCGTTTGGAAATCTGGTCCTGCCTCAAGGTGGCACCTTTGAGATTTTGTTGGGCTATTCTCACAGGTCTGCCAGGCTGCATCTCAGTTTTCTGTTCGCAGGTTCCAGTGACCACCCCGCTCTCCTTCTCCTTCTGCCGAGATTCTGTCTAACAATTATGTCCAGAAAACAGGGAACGCCTCATCGTGCTAACTCAGTCAGGGGAAAATCCCAGTGCGGGTGTAGCCTGCAAGTTACAGAGGGGTATGAAAACCACATTTCCCCATCGGTCTGCATCCTCGTTGAATATTGGGAGGGAAGGGTCCTCAACCAACAACTAGCTTCTGGGCAGGGCGGAAGCTAAGTTAACCACTACTAGCTGGTCAAAAATATGCTATACAATCTTATGGAAGACATGCTAAGCAATTGGTCGGATGCTCACAATATTGTTCTAGCAATGAAAGCTAAAATGGCAGAAATGGACACTCAACTTACAACATTGGACAACACATTCGCTTGGAAAGGCATGGTTGGTAATGCTGGGCATGTTGGTCTCAGGGGTGGTGGTAGTGGGAGTGCGACGGGGGCATATTGTGGGATGTCAGCACGATTCCGGCTCCACAAGAACCGCCTTTCCCCATCCCTTCGACTGTGGAGCCGTTGTTCAAACGTCTGAAGAACTTGGACGACCAGAAGTCGAAACAACATCATCAACATCCTCAAACTGCTCCAAAGTCTGCCACCAACACGTCGAGCCCTTCGTAGGAGGAAGGATGGGGATGCCCCATCATTGAGGAAACCCCCCCATCTTGAAGCATGCTCAAATCATTTGCAAAAACGAACTGCCATTTCTGGTTTTTATGCCATAATTGTCTAGTTTGGTTATGTCTTTGTTTACTTTTGAAAGTGAACCGTGTAACTATGTCTATGTCTGATATGATGTCCAAAACTAGGTACTCTGCTAGTATTACCGTCCTGAACAATTTCAGCTTTGTTTTTCTCAGACGGTCCTCCGTTTTTTAGAGGCT